>JANRMT010062798.1:18748643-18760657 GCA_026402145.1 Polypterus bichir lapradei
TCTATCTATCTATCTATCTATCTATCTATCTATCTATCTATCTATCTGTGTGTGATTCTTTCTAACAACCGGTATTATACTTCATTTTGAATTTGAAGTTGTCTATACAGACAGGTTTCCTGCTACCCCTCGTATTTTGCATGTGCCATCTCATTTACTTGTTTTTTGCATGGGGTATACAATGCACGATAATCCTGGCAGACACCAATGACACCAGCAGGGTATTACAAAAGTTTGACAGCAGGGTTAACTTCAAGATTCTAGCAGCAAAAAATGATAAGAAATTGTGAGTAACATGACAGTGACACCTAGCACCACTTCAGGACCACGAGGACAGAAAAACTTGGTAACAGCCTTTAATCTATATATGTATATATATAAAAGCCAAATACTACTGACTCACTCATCATAAAATCTCCCGAACCATGAGGACTTTGGACTTGAAATTTGGAATGTAGGTTACCCTTGGCCCATAGGTGCTCGCTTAGAAACGGTTTTAAAAATTTTGTGTTCCACGTGTGAAATTTCTTATAGTTTTTTAGACCTATTTGTATGTCTGTCTGCATTTCATGAGAGAAATACTCAATTTCGATTTCGATTTAGATCGGGTTTTTTCTATAATTTGCTGGAATATTCTGTTGATTTTTCGACTTTCTCAACACACTAAGTATCATAGTTCGTTTGCGGTACCAATTTATTAGCGAGAATCCAAGAGAAACTCAGTGGGATGCAGGGAGGGGGCCGGCGCCCTCCTCACTTACGCATATGCCTTGGAGCATAACCTTAACTCTGCTTAATTAGTGAACGAGAGAACTACTTAACGGATTTAGATCTTTTTTTCTATAATTTGCTTGAACATTCCGGTTGATTTTGCGACTTCTCTAATTGCGCTAAGAATCATAATTCGTTTGCAGGAGGGATATATTTGCGCTAATCTAAGACAGAGGCTGCGGGAAGAGGGGAGGGGGAAGAGTGACATCAGGAGTAGATAGATGGGCGGGGCCCTCCTCACTGTAATGCTTCACTAATACGCAGGCAAAGCCGTGGGGGATGGCTAGTGCACTTATAAAAAAGTATGTATAAAAAAAGTATGAATTAAAAAAAGTATGAATAACCTGAAGCAGAAGCTCTAACAAGAGTATGCTATGCTAAACTTAGAAGTCTTCATCCTTGGTTTAAATTCTAAGTCTGATAGGACCTCTCTAATATTGACAGGTTGATCATTCCAGAGATTGTGGATCATTTATCTGTGAACTTTATTTACTATACTAGTCTTATTTAACCTTGGAAATGTAAGCAGTGTATGCTCTTTTTATATTCCTTTTATTGCTAAACCTTTTTAGAATTTTAATAGATTGATTTCATAATTAAGAAAAAATGTTTTAATAGATCTTAGTATTACTGTATACCTGAAAATCCTTTGTTTTGTTTTCAGTAGTGTGCATTCATTGGGTATTTCAGTTGTACTTTACATAAATATCTATTTGACAAAATGAACTTATAAACAGGGCTAACATAACCTGATAAACTTCACATACAGCAGATCCTATGGCACGTTTGCTTAAGGTGTCATAGGAAGAGGAGCCACTAAGAGTTTGAGGTTGTATAAGTCGATTGCGGAAAACTCTAAACGCTATGGTCCAAGAGACTATGATATGCTAACGCCCACCTGAGAAAGTAACCACGGAGCACACTGCCTTTTTTTCCTATGTGGTTGCGGCAATGCATTGCATCAGTGCGTGCTCCTAACCTCTCTCTCTCTCTCTATTGTGCCTACGTGACCACACGGTAATACCCAAACTATTCTGAAGCAATGTTTGCACTCATTTGTGTTTTTTGTATCTCAACCCTCATACATCCTTTAAGAGTATCCCTTATCTACGATGGAGCGTTCGATCAGAAGAAAATACGAAGCTGGTTTTAAATTAAACGTCGTTTAAGTACTGAGAGAAATTGGTAACTGTGCTGCTGCAAAAAAATTTGATGCGTCTGAGAAACTGGTGCAAGATTGGAGAAGGCAAGAAGATGTAAAAAAAAAAAATTAAGTGTCGCATTTTTGAACGGGTGTATAAGTCGGGGTCTGAATTTATGATCGATTTTTCGGGTTTCAAGACCCGACTTATATGTGAGTATATATGATAGTACTCTTGTGAAAAGCGGACAGACACACAGACAGACAGATAGACATACATACATTGGATTTTATATATAGAGAGATTAGTGTAGACTGCCCTCCTCAAAGTATTTAATGGCATCTCTCTTATTACTGACTCAGGTGGGGCAGCAGTCCTTGTCCTCCTAGAACTTTCTGCAGCTTTTGACACTATTGATCATGAGATCTTACTGTTGCAGCTTGAGCATCTGGTGGGGCTTAAAGGAGCTGCTCTTAACTGATTCATGTCATATCTTACTGACAGACACTTTTCAGTAACTTTTCATTCCTCTTTTTTATCTACTGCTCCTGTTAAATGTGGACCCATTTTGGGTCCTATTTTATTTTCTGTATAACTTCATCCTATTGGAGCTATTTTTAGGAAGTTTAATGTTTCTTTTTATTGTTATGCTGATGCCAAGCAGGTCTATATTCCTGTGTGTAACTCGTCAATGAATCTGCTGCACAATTGTCTTGTAGAACCGAGAATCTGGATGGTGGACAGTTTCCTAAAAATGGCTTAAAAATGGCAGATCTCTAAGATTTCAGCTAAACTATCTAATTAGACAGAGTGGTCCGGTTTCCTCATGTCTGTTTCTAGTTGCTGCTGTGCTAATACTAATTACAGACCTATACGGTTGATGAACAGATGCCATCATTAAAGACTTAGGCTAAAGTTTTACAGCCGGATACTCTTCCTGACACTAACTCCCTCCATTTATCTGGGATTTAGACCAGTACCAGTTGGACTAGTTTGCCCCATTGGTGGCTCAGTTTTGAAGGAAAAGGATCAGACTAGGGTGGAGATGCTGGACTGTGATGGCGGAAAAGGATCATCAGGTACACAGACCCCATTTCAAAGTGGGAAGAGAAGAAGAAGAAAGAGATTGTAGATGAGCAGGCAATTATCAGCCATTGGCCATTGACACCATATTTTTTGTCTGAAATGGCTAGCAAGTTATAGCATTAAACTTCATAGAACATTACCCCAGACTATCCTGTATGCAAAAGAATTAATTATGAACTACAAGG
Organism: Polypterus bichir lapradei; assembly: GCA_026402145.1. Taxonomy (NCBI): domain Eukaryota; kingdom Metazoa; phylum Chordata; class Cladistia; order Polypteriformes; family Polypteridae; genus Polypterus; species Polypterus bichir. The sequence goes on from JANRMT010062798.1 coordinate 18,751,828, forward strand.
TATTATCCATTAAAGACTGAGTTATCTCATTTGTAATAATAAAGTTCCCCTATGAATATACATACATACGCAGTCAAACGTGCTCAGTCCAGTTCAAGGTCAAAAAAGCCAGAGTCTGTGCTTTCAGAACTGGGAATAAGACAGGAAGCAACCCTGGACTAGAGGGCCCACTCTCACAGGGATCAATGTGGAATAGCTGATATGCTTAACCTGCACATCTTCAGAAAATGTGAGAAATAAGCAAAGTACAATGCACATCATCACCGAGGGAACATGCAAACATTACACAGATAACAACCATGCATAGTAATCAAACCCAGATCACTGTGTCTGTGAAATGACATATTATCTGCCAGTCGTATTATATTTAAAAATACAGAAAATACTCAGGATGGATTAACTTGAGGCTCTCAACTGATTTGACATTAGGAAGCTGAATTCTGCTTACCATAGTAAAGGGCGTTTCAAGACATGCTATATAGCCCCCTATCATTGTATGTCGATAATTTAGTTATGAAAAATGACAAAATGTTATAACATTTTAAATGAAATAACAACAATTATTACGACAGAAAATCTGTTTTGAATTAATTCAAGTTAGTGTGGTGGTCTTATTTTTGAATTTCCCAAACTGAACAAAACTTTCAAAATTAATTGTATTAGGCAATTTCTGTCTAGTCCAATTTCTCAGTAGAATTTTATGCCCAATTTTATCCCTAAAATTGGTACACTTAGATCTTTATTACTTGGCACTGTCACACACATGCTTATGGGAGACAACTAGAAGGACCAAAAGATGGTAATTCCATGCCAGGCCAGGGGGTGACGGGGTGCAATAACCCTTTCTCTTTTATCCCTACAGACCAAACATAGGAAATTCTGCCTGGAACAGCTGACATCACTTCTGGTTCCGAGCCTGCTGACATCACTTCCCCTGATCTGCCTTAAAACCCATCCGACTTCCTGCTGTGAATCACTTCTGTTTTGGACTCAATCTATACACTACTGTGCATCCAATTTTGACCTTTGCAGCTATTATTCAAGTTATTATTCAAGTTTACGGGTGGCTGCACCAAACCTCTTTAGGTGTATTATTTTTATAGCATGTATAATAACAAGAATCTTCAGTTTTTATATATGCTTACCTCTTGACCACTAATGTTTAAATAAGATTTCTCTTTCAATTTTTGTTCATCTGGAACTACCATTTTTTACTGAGTTTTCAATCATAGTAAATAGTAATAAAATAACTAAAAAATAATGGCATAGTGGAACATACTTTTTCTGGATATTAACCTAATAATGGAGTAGAGAGGAGATTATTTAATTATATTATTATATTATTATTTCATGGGGGGACATTAACTGCACTAAAACTTTTATTTTGACAGCATATTTTTCCCTTGTAACATCAACTATTTGTCCTTAAGATATGTGCATTCTGATCAGCAGAAGAGCAAGTACCCCCTAAACCATGTAACAGCAGTACTCCACTGTTTAACCATGTGACATATAGACTAACATATAAAATAGTGAGATTAATGATACATATTAATCTTTGAAATACAACAAAATTAAAATCAGGTAACTGCCACACAGTCCACCGAGGCTCACATAATCATTCTTGTTTTGTTCATGTTGGGTTAATATTTTTAACATTAATTGTCACATGGCAGAGTGGCGCAGTAAGTAGCTCTGCTGCCTCGCAGGTAGGAGACCTGGGTTCGCTTCCCAGGTTCTCCCTGCGTGGAGTTTGCATGTTCTCCCCGTTTCTGCATGGGTTTCCTCCAGGTACTCTGGTTTCCTCCCACAGTCCAAAGACATGCAGGTTAGGTGTGTTGGCGATTCAAAATTGTGCTTGGTGTGCCCTGCCTGGGGTTTGTTTCCTGCCTTGCGCTCTGAGTTGGCTGGGATTGGCTCCAGCAGACCCCTGTAACCCTGTAGTTAGGATATAGCAGGTTGGATAATGGATGGATTAATCGTCACAAATTGCTCAGCTAAGTGTTCATTTTCTTAGTTGAAGTACTGTATATTAAAAATCCCAACAGAACAGCTTTGCAACAAGGCAGGCTGGATGTTTTATCTCTGCTAAGTAAAGAAGCAAATATGTTATGTAAGATTAGTTTTGAGGATCTAATAAAAGACTTTGCAATTACAAAAAATAAGAGAAAACTTTTCAATATAAATAAAGTGTAAGTATATAATAATAAACATTATTTTCCATCTTACTATAAGTTTTGGTTCATTTAAAAAATGCACCTTTTTAGGGTTTGTTATTGTTAATATTTTGATTTAGATATATATGGGGGAACCAAAAATCTTTTAAGTGCTATGGCCCTGGGTATGTATATATACAAAATTAAATAAAAAAATAAGTGTACATTGTGTCCTTTCAAATGTGTATAAAACAGTAACCTACAAACCTACAAATACTCTGTAAAATGACATTTTTACTTAAACAAGAAAATAGCTGCGGAAGTTAACACTGCATAAACACTTCCTAGTTGTTCTAGTCATGTCACAACATCCTATGAAAAAAATATCATTCAATAATACAAAATGCAACAAATTATGCTACAAAATGTAAATAGGCATATAATGTGCTGTACAATGTTTAAATAATTCTACCATTAAAAACTGAAGCACTGTCTTTCTGCTACAAAATCTCAAATAGCTTCTCTATTAAGAAACACATTTATTTAACTTAAAAAATAAATAAAAAGCCACAACCCCCATTCACTATACATGCCACGTGCTGTGCCTATGTTAAGAGTTTTTCAAAGATGTTTTATTAGATTGTACTAACCTTGAAATATGTTACTTAATGTACCAAGAAGGAGAAGCAACATTTTTTTAATGCAAAATACAAGATTGTAGATTGTTGCATGAGACTACGTAAAATGTGAAAGAGCAGGAAATTGACGTAAAAAAAAAGAGAGAGAGGCAGCACGGTGGCACAGTAGTAGCGCTGCTGCCTCACAGGCAAGAGACCTGTGAGATCGCATTGGCGATTCTAAATTCTCTCTAGTGTGTGCTTGGGGTTTGTGTGTGTGTGTGTCCTGCGGTGGGTTGGTGCCCTGCCCAGAATTTGTTCCTGTGCTGGGTAGGATTGGCTCCAGCAGACCCCTGTGTTAGGATATAGCAGGTTGGAGAATGACTGACTGACTGAAAAAAAGAGAGAGAGGAGAAGAAAAAGGGAGGTATTGTGGCATGTATAGATGTTGTAGTTTTATTTCAATTTTTTTTAACATACGCTTTTTTTTTTAATATAGTAATCATTTTTCTTTCACACCTGTATTTTCATTCATTACTGTTTTTTAAGATATTCTTTATTTGGATGAGACCATGAAGCTGCTTTCAATAGCTCTTCAACATCTGCATGAAGACCACTTCTGTCAGTGATGTGTGAAACTATTCAGCTAAACGTAGCTTAGATTCTTATTCTTTTGGGCAAACTGTTCTATATTTATTGTAAATAGGACAAAATAAGACGCTTGGAATAAAGGTTGTATTATTCAAAAATTATCATTCTGGTCTATTAGTGTAGTGTTTCTCAAACTTTCTGATGTTGCAAACCACCACTGTGCAACCCACCAAGGGAAAAGGTTAAGAAACGAAGTGGTTTGATGTTGCACAACAACCATCCACCTGCTAACACTTCTACATCTAAACCAAAGCATTAAACTGCTTCAGAGTGTCATCGCAGTAAAGTGATTCTGTGGGAATGTTAAATAAGTGCAGTCCTCCAAAATTAAGTTGAGAATGACACTGTGCATTGATGATGTCAGCCTAGTGGTGGTGTTTATTTTTTCAATATCCAGAATGAACAATCACACAAAAAGGATATCAAAGTGAATAACAGTGACCAATAAAACACCTCAACAAATTACTATGAACACAAATTGTATCTCTTTTGGACATTCAACAAGAGCGTGTAAATGACACAGGACTGGCTGTGAAGTGAATTGCTTTGCAATATTGTCAGATTCCCATATGTGAAATGCACAGGTGGCAATGTCACTATTGTCACACTTCACTGCCGTCCGTGCTGTCGCTGTGCAGCACACAGTAATCGTTAGCCAGCTCATTGCCTCCATATTGAATTCAGTTAGGCCACTGTTAATTTTACTGTGTTGCAGCTGGAGATTGGCAGGTACATTTCCAACAAGTATTCTGTACTACATGCAGGCTCTGAACCACTAGTTGTGCTTTTGATCACCTGGCAGTGCTTTTGTGTGAACAGCCTCTCAAAAACAAAATTTCATTTCCTGAATATCCCAAACTCACACATGGAATGCCTCAGGCCCTGTTTTTTGACTCTCCAAGAAGACAAGAACCCCCCCCCCCAATAAAAAAACCTTGTAGAGATAAAATTAAAGAAAGAGAGAGACCCCTGTTCAGGAAAATTGGGCATGCAATGGGTGTCAACAATGGGGTAAATGCAATACACAAAACAGAACACAAGTAATCCTCTTCAAAGGGCTAGATGGCTACATCAGAAATACAATACAATAGCGCAAAATACTTTGTTCTTGCACAGTACTGCCCACCAAGGGCAAACACAGAGTACTGTAACAGGTCTCAAGGTAAAATGCAAGAATAGATTATATCACTCACTAAATACAGAACTATCACATATAACAATACAGATTTATTCAAATACATTTTAAACAAAGTAGAAACTGATTAACAAAAATGAAAAACAACAATTTCTGTTGTGATGAAATAAAGTCTCCAAAACAAATATAAAGGTTTGGGGATTGGCCCCGTATATTGATTTTCCAGGTCAAGATGATAAATGTAATATTTTATCAGACATTCGACAACTTGATGTTGCTTCTGTCGGCTTTTATACACAAATGTATTCAAAATGGCTACAGGAAATGACGATAACAGGAGGTGACCTCATCAACTGGAGCCGGATGTGATGTCATCATGGTGGGACCGGAAGTGACGTCATCAGCAGGGACGGGAAGTGACATCATCACGTTGGGACCGGATGTAACATCATTAGTGGGAGCCGGAAGTGACATCATCATGGCGGGACTGGAAGTGTCATCATCAACAGGAGCCGGAAGTGTTGTTATGGGTAGTGAATTGTATGATGAACCGTAGTCTGTGGGGTTTATTGTTTCTTGTATGCGATTATTTCTCTTCTTTAGTTCTGCAGGATCAGAAAGAGAGGCATTAATACCATCATACACCCCCCCTCATCTTGTACGCATTCACTCACCTCTGGGCCTGTTGATTGCCGCCTAAGTGCATGTGTGTGACACTGTTCATCAGCCAATTGTAGAACCACAACCAGATTAAAGAAAGGGCTCAGACAAGTCAGTGACAGTGAAAGTCCTGCAGACCTCAGCCATCTAGTCACCTCCGCTCTATTGGCCATTATACAGCTGAATCAGTGCTGGGCCAGCCAATCTAATGAAAGGACCCTCCTGCCGGACGATTTCAATGCTCCTTTATCAGAGATGATTTTTCCATAGGCAGGCAAACAACTTGGCAATAGAGCAGTGTCACCAAGGGATGCATGAGGATACTGATAGGAGAAACAGAATAGGGGAGGGCTAGTAACAATTTATAAATATCATATTACTCATAATTTAGCACTAATAACTAACCACAGAGAAGCAGTATGCAAAGCTACTCAGGGTATGCTAAACTGCAGTAGTGAGTCTTCAGTCGGGATTTGGAAGCTGAGATGGAAGGGGTACCTCTTACAGTAGGAGAAAGACCATTCTGCATAATTGAGGACCTACAGCAAACTCCATCTGTTTGTAGTGCCATAGTAGTTGGATGCACTAGTGAACTTAATTGTTAGCCTCAGTGACACTCCGTTCTTCAAAAGCAGGAACAGAGAGAAATGTAATTGGTGCTCTTTACTATCAATCAAGGTATAGATTCCCAATGAGATCATTTATTTTCCAAAGAGGAGTGGAAGGAGAGGAAAAAAAAGAAAAAAAGGGAGAACGATGGTATGGAGGTAGAGAGAGATCGTCTAGAGTGTGAAGTGAGGGCTTAGGAAAAATAAAAATAAAGCATGGGGTAAAGAAAGCCTGCACTAAAGCGGAGAGAGTGTGTGCTTGAGAGTAAAAGAAAAGAAAAAGTTTTTTTTGTTCATGTTAATGTTAAGAGTGAGGAGGCTTTGAGTGGGTTGGCTCACTGGAATGCAGAAGAAAAAAAGCTGTTTGGAAAAAAATGTTGGATTGCTGAAATAGTGGATGGCTGTCTTGTTGGAATTTTTTAGCTAAAACAAATGAGAAAAAGGTGACGATGAATTTATCACATATCAAGATAAAGATATCAGCAGTTCCATGGTGGAGCTTTGAGATTCTAGTGTTTTATCGTGGATGTTAAAGTGGAGTGCAACAAAAATTCCAGAAGAATGTTGTCAGTAACCTATGTGCACTGCATTTGAGCTCCGACTAATCATGCCAGTGATTTTCTTTTCATTTCCTTTTATTATCATTGATTTATACAGTATGTGTTTGTCCCAGTGAACCTTGAGTATGAAGTAACTCAGACAAAGTGATTGAATTGTGTTAAACTGTAATGCTATCTCCTGAGTGGAGTGTTTAATTTTTTTTTTTTAACATATCCCTCATTGTGTGGAGTATTTACATTCTGGGTTTAGAGATATACAAATAATTGAATAAGTATATATGTTTATATGTGCATAAGAGAAAATGAGTATATTGTGTAATTAACTTAAGGGTGATTTTTCACAAAGCATTACCTTGAAATATTATAATAGAAGGTTTAAATATAATTGGTTCTTTGGACTCGCTGGTAATTTAATTTAATTTAATTGGAGTGTGTTAAATGTAACCCAGCCACATGAGATACACAAACCAGTGTGTTTCTTCATGCCGATCCCAAACCTGGAAAAATAGGAAGAATTATGTCAGGAAGAACATCTGGTGTAAAATTTTGCCAGATCAATATGCAGACAACAATACAGATTTCCATAACAAATTGGTTGAGGCCCGGGTTAACAAGAGCTGACATCAGTACTGTTAGCCAACAGGGTGCTGGCAGAAATTGGGCTACTGTTGGCTGAAGAAGGAGAAGAAGAGTAGGGAGACATGTCCAGAGGCAGGAGGAGAGGAGGAAGGTAATGAGAGTGGAACTAAGGGCAGGTACTTTGAATGTTGGTATAAGAGTTAACCAGCAAAATTACTAGAGTAGATCAAGAACATACCAGATGTCCAAGTGAGGCACTTCATAGGAAAAGGCAGGCTCTGCATTCAGAGCTCAACCTCTTAACAACCAAAGAAACTGAACAACTCATTTTTAAATCAAGACATCATTACTATGAACACGGAGAGAAAGCTAAGAAGCTCTTACCTTAACAAATCTACAAGCAAAAAGTTTGCAATGCAATCCCAGCAATCACCGACACGAATGGAGATAAAATAATTGACCATAAAAATATAATGTACACATTTAGGGACTACTATAAATCCTTATATTCTACTGAGTTTAAAGAAGACAACACACAATCTAATGCATTTATCGATGCATTACAGATGCCGCAAATAGATGCTCTTAGTGCAGAAGAATTGGATAAACCTCTGGCACTATCAGAATTACTAGATGCTATAAAGTCACTTCAGAGTGGGAAAGCAGCAGGCCCTGATGGCTACCCTGTTGAATTTTATAAGAAATTCTCCACTCAGCTAGCTCCTCTCTTATTAACAACATTTACAGAAGCTAGAGACAATCAAATTCTACCTCCAACTTTTCACCAAGCATTAATCACTGTCTTTCCTAAACAAAATAAGGACTTACTACAATGTGCATCATAAAGACCCATTTCACTTCTGAATAATGATGTTAAGATACTCTCTAAAGTCCTAACTAGAAGGATGGAGAAAGTGCTGCCTTCGGTAATATCACAAGATCAAACTGGATTTATTAAAGGCCAACACTTAGCTTCCTACCTTCGACACCTGTTTAATGTAATATATTCACTTGCAAAGTCAAACACTTCGGAGATATTATTATCGTTGGATGCAGAAAAAGCATTTGATATTATAGAATGGAACTACCTTTTCACTACATTAGAGAAATTTGGGTTTGGCCTGAACATTTGTGCATGGATCAAACTACTGTATACCAATCCAGAAGCTTCAGTTTGTATTAACAACATTAATTCAGACTGCTTTAAACTAGAACGTACTACCAGACAAGGATGCCCCCTGTCACCACTACTTTTTGTAGTCACCATTGAACGACTGGCAGCTCAATGTCAAAATTCTTATCAGGTAAAGGGGATTATCAGAGAAGGACTTAAACAGAAAATTTCTCTGTATGCCAATGATATGGTTTTGTATATATCAGACCTACAAAATACTGTGCCTGAAGTCCTAACAGCACTTACAGAATTTCAAAAGATTTCTGGTCTCAGAATTAATTTGAATAAAAGTGTGCTTTTTCCACTGAATTCTCAAGCATACAATATTAGATTAGACACCTTCCCTTTTATCATTGCAGATCAGTTTAAATACCTAGGGGTAAATATCACAAGTAAACATAAAGCTCTTTACCAACAAAATTCCACTGTCTGTAAAAAATGAAGCAAGACTTGCATAGATGGTCAACCCTTCATCTCACTCTAGCTGGAAGAATTAACGTTGTTAAGATGAATAACCTCCCTAAGCTTCTCTTTTTATTTCAAAACATTCCAATATACAACAACAAATCATTTTTTAAGCAATTAGATTCAACCATAACCTCATTTATTTGGAACTTAAAGCATCCATATATCCAAAGGGTGACCTACAAAGACCTAAGGCAGAAGGTGGCATGGCTCTACCTAACTTTC
>JANRMT010062798.1:18775657-18854296 GCA_026402145.1 Polypterus bichir lapradei
TTTTTGGAATGTGATCGCGCAAGTCAGTACATCGAGCCCGCGTGCTATTGTGGTTTTGCTTGTGTGCTTCAGTAAGTTACCGTCCCCTCGCTCTTACTTTTTTACCGTTCATCTAATGAATACACTGAGTATGGCTTTACCAAAACAATCATTGATCGCGAATAAAGTATCCATTATTCATGAAGCTTCAATAGGTGAATAGGTGATCTGTCTTTCTGCGTTAACCGCATGCGTTTTCATACGTCTCAAACTAAGGGGATGCGAGGTTAAAATAAATCGAGAAGCGCGCGTACATACTTAGTGCATCCCCTCTCGGGAGTCGAACCTCGGACGTGGGCGCTACAGTCTAATGCTTTAGTATCGCGCCACGGAGTGTGGTTTATCTATTTGAGCGTAGCAGTGTAATTCAGTTTTTGTTCAGCACTCTTTGCAACTGTTACTTTTTGTCTGCGCACTGCGTCAGTTCACGTGAGCCGCTGAATATGGTTTTATATATATGTCACTCGCTCGCTTCTAATTGTTTCGCTGCCTTCTTAATTATATAATGCATGTTTTCTAAAGCGCGTTTTGTAGCTCTTCCTGGCTTTCTACGTAATGCGTGATTACGTGAGAGGCGTGATGATGTCATACGAACTCCGCCCCTCCAGCTGAACTCCATTACAGTAAATGGGAGAAAAACAGCTTCCAGTTATGACCATTACGCGTAGAATTTCGAAATGAAACCTGCCCAACTTTTGTAAGGAAGCTGTAAGGAATAAGCCTGCCAAATTTCAGCCTTCTACCTACACGGGAAGTTGGAGAATTAGTGATGAGTGAGTGAGTGAGTGAGTGAGTGAGTGAGTGAGTGAGTGAATGAGTGAGTGAGTGAGTGAGTGAGTGAGTGAGTGAGTGAGGGCTTTGCCGTTTATTAGTATAGATATAGATTATTTAAATGAAGTTAAAGTTTTATCTGCATAATATAATAAACATATTTTGCTGCATTTCATCGTAAAAATGATATCGTCATCATATGTAAATATGTGCTTTATAAAGTGACTAAGGTTGTGCAGTATTATAGCTGTATCGCAAGTTTACAGTCAGGTGATTGTACTTATAAGTACAAAGCGTTCTACAAGGAGCACTTGATGGACTGATTGGCTGTGTTTATAGTTCTTGGGATGAAATTGTTTCTGAACCGCAAGGAAAGGCTCTGAAGTCTGCCGTATGAGAGCAGTTCAATAGACAGCATGGCTGAGGCAGCGTGTGCTCTCTTTCCGATCAGCTGCTGTACAGCTGTGATTCACACTCAGATACAGTGATATAAATACTCCGAGTGGTGCAGTGAGAGTAATATGGAAAAAGATGACCCACTGTGGCAACCCCTAACGGGTGCAGCTGAAAGAAGAAGAAGAAGAAGGTGCTGTGAGAGTAGCAACGCTAAAGCAGTTATGGTATTTGGAATAGTTTGACCATTCTGTGGATCATTATATTGTTACAGGTTAATTAAAATCAAATGCCGTAAACTAATAAACAATATGCGGTTAATTTCAGTGTATTTATAAAGGCGCGTCAGGGATGTGAATCTAAAAAAGAAAGGTAACCACAAAGGAACAGTAGCACTGCTTTGACGTGGGGTGCAGCCAGTCTGCAAAACTGAGCGCAGAACTTGCGTATGCCAGGGTATGAGCTACCATTGAAATGTGCATGGCTTTACGCCAAGTTTAGGTTTTATACATCGCGATTTCAATGTGGAAACGTTCTTACGCAACATTTTTGTGCATAAACACCGTTTATACATGAGGCCCCAGGTGTCTAGTATGTGGGACTAAGCATGATCAGGATGATGGTGTAAGACAGGGAGACATGGACACAAAAAGGGTTGAGTTTTTTGAAAAATAAAGTGAGGTTTTATTTACAGGTGCACTTAAAGAACACAAAAATAATGTCCTGTAGAAATTTTATATCAATTCACAGTCCAATACCGCAAAGGACACACAAAAACAGTAATTAAATGGAGCCCAAAAATGATGACTATATACAGTATTTATACTAATGACGGAAAGTCCCAAATGAAAAAGTAAAAATACACACAAACTAGTGAAACCCATATAAACACAAAAAACAATATGAAACTGTCTTCCTCCACAGTGATCCAAGTCAGGAAGCTGCTCCTTCAAATAGTGTATAGTACAGGATTCACCAAAAACAAAAATATTCAAAATATAGAGAAAGAGAAAAAGTGTATATACAAAAATAAACAGTGCACCAATAACCACAACCCAATAAATACCTCCACCAAAGTTAATTAAGAGATATTTATCAAAATATATACAAAAATAATGCCACAAGCAGTAGTGCTTGGTAAATTCAAGATGGTGTTCTACCAAGTACCTTTCTCTTAGCAAGATCTAGCCAGAAGACCCCCTCTAGAGGCTGTAATTCTCTTTTGTATTCGGCCAATCAATTAAACTGCTCTACATCTGCGATAGGTGGCATCTCCTGTCCCACATAATTACTATAAAAATTCCAGCAGCTGGAACGCGCATGTAGCTGTGCTGGCTTTTGAGATGTGGACTGCGCTTCTGCCAAAAATTAAAGGTTTTTTTCCTTCCCTGAGCTACATCCCAGACAACTGCAAATATGGGAGTCATAGATCAGGGACTTATCTACTGGCAAGGGCAAAAATGCTGCCCTGGCCCCTCCTGTAAGTAAAGGAACAAGACGGATTGCCCAATCTGCTCTTGGCCAGTCACACACAGTAGCCTCCCTTTCAAATGTTGAAAGGTAATGTTCTATGTCTTCGGCTCCTGGAAGGGCATCAGATGAGGGTATTCCCATGTTCTTGCTGTGGCTTCTCTACTTCTTTCTACAGATCCATCTGGGTTGGAGAACTGTGACTGTTGCACCAAATTCACCTGTCCCTGTAGCTGGTTGAACTGATGCTGCAGACTTTTGAATCGCTGTTCCAACCGTTGGTCTTTGTCTTCCTGCACATCGATGAATTGTCACAAAAGCACCTCCACTGTACGGATATCCCCAGTGACTTGGACTTCTTCCTCTGCCAGTACTGCTCCGGACTGCTCCATACTGCCAAAAAATGTCTTCGTCCGTACTCCAACCCAGAGATGCAGAGAGAGATAAAGGACTCTACCCTCAGCATTGCATACTCAAAGTATAATTTTTCCCTTAGGGAGGCACTGTGGCGCACTGTTTAGCAATGCTGCCTCACAGCTCAGGTAACATTTTTGGCCACAATAATCTGTACAGCATAGTTGTTGTGCACTAGCCCAGACGGGCACTTAAATGTCCATTGCACGATAATAATTAATTCTAAACTAGTTCAGTTTCTCCTTCTCCTACACTTTAATGAATTCAGCACAGTTTGGCTAAATTCCCGAACATTCCATGTTATAGCCAAACTCGAGGGTAAGTAAATTCAATGGTATTTACTTGTTACTGCTTACAACTAACTGTGGACCCCCCAGAGGTTTATTTTCTCTAGGATGTAGTTGATTGGAATTTTATTTTCCTTTACTTTGTTGCTGACTGGCCATACCCTAATTAAAATAATAAAGTACTTATATTGGCATGTTATTTTACTGTGTGTTTAACATAATTTTCTTTGTTGTATGACTGCCTATGGCTGAGTATTACTGTGTTGTATGAGTTACCATTTTTTATTTGTAAAGGAACTGTAGCAATGTCCAGTGCACAACACTATACCAAAATACCAAAATAAATTGAAGTGATGCTGTTCTGTATGTCCAGTGCACAACACTATACCAAAATACCAAAATAAATTGAAGTGATGCTGTTCTGTATGTGTAAACTTACATTTTTAGTGTGTGATAATGAAGTATGGAAAGAGCCACATTAACAAGGATCTGGAAAAGGAAACAAATGAAAGCAAAGACCAATACAGCATGATAACACTTTGATGCAAAAATCAGGCATATATTTTGTGGTCTCTGTTGCCATCTGCTGACCAGCTATTAAAGTAGTCTGTGAAAGCAAGTGTAAGAAGATGGCTGCCTACAAAGTTGTTTTTGTTCAATCCTTGTTTATGTAAAAATGGCAGGGTGATAAGCATAAAAAGAACATCAGTAATAAAGTAATAAACTTGTGGAGAAGTTAAAACTTCATGTTTAGTTCACTTTCACTTTATTGCTGCAGTATCATCAATTGTAAGAAATGCAATAAAAGCACACTTCGACATATCAGTCCAGTTAAGCAGTAGACTGAAATTATAAGACTGCTAAAAGTCAAGATGATCAGGTCTTAATGGGCTGTTTTAACATTTTTCAGATGATGGCAATAAAGACAAATAACCAGATATAGCCTTTAGCGTCATTCAATGTAAATTTAGATTTAATTAAATACAATATTAGTATATATTGTGACAAAGGCGCTATACCAGTGCCTGACCCAACACGTGAGGCACACTTATAAAACAAATAAATGTTTTATTTTTCTTTTCTTCTTCCTGTGGGCAACGCCTTCCCCATTCCCACAGGCACAACACAGTTCCAATAAGCACAACACAAAAGCAATACTTTCTTCTCTTTATCCTCCACTCCTCTCCGTCAAGCTTTGTCTCCCTCCTCCCGACTCTGTCTCCCGGAGTGCTGGCTGCTGGCTCCTTTTATAAAGCCCCCAGAAGTGCTCAGGTGCTCGTTGACCTACTTCCGGCAGCACTTCCGGGTGTGGCGGAAATCCCACCCAAGAGGGCTCAGCAGCTGTTTCAGCACCGCCTGGCGGCATCCCCGGATCCCAACAGGGCTGCACCCAACTCCATCTCCCATGAAGCCCTGCGGGAGTCCCAGGCACCACTGCAACCCATGGGGGCTGCCATCTAATGTTCCGGGGGAGGTACTATCCTCAGCTGGCTTCCTCCCCTGGTCCATACAATGAAGAGGACAAGAGTCCCAGCCATCTGTGACAACATAAAGAGATAGATTCGTTAAAGCAAACAAAAAAACAAAGTAGAAACTTATTTACATAAATGGAAGTCAACAATATCTGTCCATTAAATATTTGTTGAGTAAACTAATTATTAAATGTGCAGCTTTTATGTCTTGGACATGGCTCCTTACTACATTATTCCCGTTGTTATAATCTTGCACAGTGCCACGTTATTATAAAGTTACTGCTTCACAATGAACTGGACTTGCTTCAAATGATAAGATATGAAGGACAATTCCAGGTGTTATTTAGCTTATATAGAAAGTTAATAGTTGGCTGTGTTATGGTATTTAAAGTTAGTTTGAACCCTTTCCCTCATTTGACAACATTTGCTCACACTACTGTGTTTTTGCTGTCATTGCTGACATCAACAACACCCTGAAACATCTGAAGGGACCGGATGCTTCAGGATGTCTTCTGAGCTCTCCAGCTGTGTGCAGTCAGTTCTCTTTGAAGGTGAGGACATTTCCTCCCCAGTGACCCATGGTCCATTTCTTTTTAATTCCTATATGTTGCCAGTGGGATGTGTGGTTTTCCAGCATTAACTCCTTACGTGATGACGATGACAATGCCTATTTGAAAAACCTGACCTTAGTGACTGTTTCAATGACCTCATTACTGTACCTGAATGTCTGCAAAGTTATTAATTCCACTGTTTAGCTCAATCCTCATAGCCAGCCCTGTCAGTGCTAGTGGCTGCATTGAAGTCACCCATGACCAGAGGAGTGTCACCTTGTGGACACCCATCAACCACCAAGCGAAGCTGCAAATAAAATGTCTCCCTTGCCAAGACATCACTCACCGCGGTTGGAGCATACACTGAGACAACAGACAAGGCACCCAGGGAGTGCCGTAATCTGAGTCCCATAATACACTTGTTGAAAGGAGTGAAATCGGACACCATTGGAAGAATCAAATCCACAACAGCAAGAGCTACTCCCTGAGTATGACAGCCATCAGACCAACCAAACCAATAAAAGGTGTATCCACCTACAGAGATCTGGCCAGTCCCTGTTTGCGCACCTCAGAGAGTGTCGCCACTGAAATGCGGAGTTTACGCAGCTCCTCCGACAGCAGAGGAAGATGATCATCTTGCCGGAGAGACAAGACGTTTCATGTGCCCACCCATATGGGCCGCCTCAAATTGGGACCTGAGTGCTGCCGTGCATCACGCGACGCCTCAGCACCACACCAGTTCCGATCCCCAACAGACCTGACCCTATTGGCTCTCCAATGGTTTCTTCTGTTCCGAGGATGGGGCTCCCGAGGGCTTTCTCCCATCCCCTTCATGATGCGAGCAGCCTTCCTATGGGTGGCTGCAGCAGAGCTACTCCTGCGGAGAGCAAAACAGAGTCCTTTCTGTAGTCGCGGAGCTTTGTGAAGTTTTTTTTTTTACGGTGGCTGGAGTGCTAATCCTGCCACCAACCCCCAGGACTTCCCTGCAAGTTGGAGGACCGCTTGCAGGGCTGGATGCAGTTTAACGTCATACCCAGGACAAGTCTGGTGACCGTGGTGAAAGTGGCTCCATGTTCCTTGACTTTGCAAAAGGTCAGGGGCTGCAAATCGCTGGAGCCTGGTTCCAGCGCCCTGAACCACATCGTTGGACTTGGTACTCCAATACTGGTGGTGCGGTGAAGGAGATCGATCACATCCTTATGGGTAAATGCTGGAGGCTCTTGCAAAACTGCAGGGTCTACGGAAGTCCCCAGTTTGTGAATTCTGACCACAGACTTGTTGTTGCTACTCTTAGGATCCAGCTTAGGTCCAGTAGGTTTCCACCTACTAGGAAAATGAGCCTGGACTTGGCCAGACTCCAAGACCAGGCTGGTTCTAATGAGTTTGCATGCAGTTTGTGTGTGGAACTTTCAGATTTGGGTACGATTGCTGATCCTAATGTGATGTGAGAGACTTTCCGTGACAAGACCCTGA
Source organism: Polypterus bichir lapradei (assembly GCA_026402145.1). NCBI lineage: Eukaryota > Metazoa > Chordata > Cladistia > Polypteriformes > Polypteridae > Polypterus > Polypterus bichir. Next base: position 18,782,528 of record JANRMT010062798.1, read on the forward strand.
AGGTTGCTGAGGGTTGTGTTGGTGTTACCGTTATTCCCAGAAGGAGGTGTTTCATCTCACAGGGCACCCTGGATATTATCGAGAGGAGTCACAGCGCATGGCTCAATGGCAACTCTGCTCTGGCTGCGAGGGCTCTGAAGGCAGATAAAGAGGTGTTTGTTAGAAGAATCCACGTCCTGCTTACAGAGGAATCAAAGCATTACGCACATCTGAATCTGTTCCTCAGAGAGTCGCAGTCAGGGCAGCTGATGGAACGGTCCTTACGGATGACACAGCAGTTGTGACCCGCTGGGCTGGCTACTTTGAGCAGTTGTTCAAAGCTGATCCTCCAGCTAGGACGTTGGATATCTCTGGGTCCAAGATTCTTGAGGCTGATCCTCCAATTAGCTGTGAACCACCCAGTCTCACTGAGATTGCACAGGTGGTGAACCAGCTGAGGGGGGGAAGGGCTGCAGGGATCTGTGGTATCTGGGGTGAACTTCTCCAGGCTGGTGGTAAGGCTGTCCTCCTGGCATTGCAAGCAATCTTTGCTTCCATTTGGGAGACTGGCATCATCCCAACTGACTGGAAAACAGGACTTGTCGTCCCTATCTGGAAAGGGAAGGGTGATCGCCTGGATTGCAGCAACTACAGGAAAATAACACTGCTCTCGGTGCCGGGTAAGCTCCTTGCTAGGGTCGTCCTCAATAAGATCCGTGATCACTTGCTCACCTACCAGCAACTGGAACAGTCTGGTTTTACGCCTAAGAAGTCTACCATCGACTGAATCCTGGCACTGAGGGTTCTCATAGAGTGCAAACGCAACTATCGGCAGAGTTTCTTTGCAGCCTTTGTTGATTTTCGCAAAGCTTTCGACTCAGTTGTTTGAGCTGCCCTGTTGGACATCCTGAGGGTTCGCTCGATCCCCTCGAGGTTGCTGGATATCATGGCTGGCCTGTACACTGGTACTGTGAGTGCTGTGCAGAGTGCAGGCAGGACCTCTGCATCTTTCCCAGTTGATTCTGGGGTTTGTCAGGGGGATTCCAAGTTGTTTTACCGTGTAGTGGGTGTGGCAACACATGTTTCCAGTGCATGCTCCCCATCTTGACTTGACTTGTTTAGCTCAGACCCTGTAAACATTCACAAATGTGGTGCAGTTAAAATTAAACAGCAAATAACACTTGTTTCTCCGTTTTAGCACAAGCAAAGTTGTTTTTGAGCTGGGTGGCATCAGCTCAACAAGCTTGATTACTTTGTATTAAACCACATCCTTCTCATTGCTTTTTGATCTCATTTGAGCACAGAGCATGGTCTCATCTTTGAAACATTACTACTGTCCAACCTTACCTCTCTAGATCTGAAGCTGAAAGGCTCTTTCATGCTCTTATCATCTTGCATTCGGAATGTTGTAACCCTCTTTTGAACTGCCTTCAACAGTTTCAATAGTTTGCAAGAGATTCTGAATGCTGCTGTATCATTCTGAGCCAAATACAGTGACCACAAACATTTCAGTTAGCTCATCTGTTCTCAATTATCTTTAGAGCTCTGATGCCAAGGTAAAAGCTGTTTGATTTAACACTGCAGAACATTTTGCAATGCTGCACAAACTTTTAAAACTATGAAGTAGCTGAAACTTACTGATTCTGGCATCTTCACTTTTCCAAAATGCCATCAATCAGTTCCAGACAAATGCTTATTCACCTATGTGTTTCACATTTTTGTGAGACTTAGTCAAACTTAGGCTGAAGACCCACTTTTTGTTGCTTGTTTTTTGAATTTATGGCACACATTATAATGGCTCCTTCTCTGCTTCATTCAAGACTGCATTCACATTACAAGTGTGAACTGACACAAATCTGATTTTTTCCCTTAGTGTGTCACAAATATGATGTTTTCAGGGCTGTGTAGACACAGAAATCAGTTTCGTACATGGTCCCAGATTGGATATGTATCCGATTTGTGGCCACGAGACATGAAAGATAATGGTCATATCAGAATTCATGTGGGTTTTTTTTGCCTATACTAATGGGCAGAGCTGTCATCATCAGTCAGCAGGGGAAGCTCGGCAAAACAACAATGGAAGAAAGCTACAGCTGTGGCAACAGTCACAGTCCCTCCATTGCTGGCTCCTTTCTTGTACCCACACTTCTATGTGTGCAGCAGTGCCAGCAATAGCTGTGAAAACAGAGTTGACTCGATTTTTTTTTTGCCTTCTCGACCTAATAGTGTGCAGCTGAAGTACTGTTCGCCGTCCTTCAAAGCAAAATGCATTGCATACAGTAACTACTAGTGCATCCATTTTGTTGGTTTTAAAATCATGAGTCATGTCATACAGTAAATGTGACATTTTATGCTGTCAATGACACTGATAACTCATGCACAAACATATCAACATGCACATGCATGCTGTTTCTGAGGACAGATGCGTTCCCTTAGGGTTACAAGACGTCCGGCAAAAGGAGGACAAGTCATCCTTTTTGGCGTTGTGCCTTCCGTCTGGCAGGCATTGCCTAAAACGGTGAAAATATCTGGCTTTCATAAATCACTGACTTGACCGTGTTATTGGCTGAAATCAGACAATATCATCTCTATGTTTAACATATATCATGCCTGTTGTCAGGGATGCCAGGGGCAACAACCCGGCTGGGACGCCGTGAGGGACCAGATGTGGGTCTGCGCCCACCCTGGATCACGTGGGGGCTGCATTCCTAGTTGCTTTGGGGGCCATGGGTTGAGGGCATGGAAGCCCCACCCCGTAGGGGCCTGTGGTCACCGCCAGGAGGCGCCCCAATGCCTTGGGGACCTGTTACCCCAGCACTTCCGCCACACCCGGAAGTGCTGGGGGGAAGAATTAGAAGGACACCTGGAGAGCTGCCGGGAGAACAGCCGGCACTTCCGCCACGCTGGGGCATGGCCAACGGGGGAGTGTCGGGAACCACCCGGAGCTCATCCGGGAGAGTATAAAAGGGGCCGTCTCCCTTCATTCAGGGCTGGAGTCGGGTGGAAGAAGGACAAGGCACGAGAGAAGTGTGGAGGCAGCCCGAAGATGAGGCATTTGTGTGGCCAGGACTGTGTGTGTTGGGGGTTTGTGCACGGGACTGGGTCTTAGTGACCATAAATATTGTAAATATTTGTAAATAACAAACGTGTGGTGGTGAGTAACAACATGTCCACCTGTCTGTGTCCGGGTCGGCTCCACAATGTTTATCGAAAACAAAACACAGCCATGTACCTACGCCCACTTCGCCATTTTGTGTTGTCCATGCTTGTTATACGAATATACAGTAGTCTTTTATGTAAAAATGTCATCCAGAAGTAACACTAAAAGAGGAAATGCAAATTCTATGGACCAAATAAAAACGAAGTATCCCTGTTTTGGTGAAGGACAAACCTAAAACAAAGCAAAATGTTTAATTTGTGATTCTTACGTGTCCGTTGCAAACAAGGGTATCACTGATTTAGAATGACATGTTACCAGCAAAAAACACAGAAACATGGTAAAGATGTCTGTTTTGTCTGCAAAAGTCACATCATTTTTTCAACCGAAACATTTGGCAGAATCTTTGAAGACATGTGCTGCCAAAGCAAAATTAGCATTTCACAATGTCACTCATCATCAGTCATATAAATCTATGGATTGCACTGCTGGTCTAATGCTCAGGCTGTTTGGTGACTCCAAAACTGCTAAAATTATTACATGTTCTAGGACAAAAATGGAGGCAATTCTAAACAATGTCATTGGTCCTCAAACTGTTACGGAAGTACTAAAGTCATTAAAAAATGGCATTAACTACTTTGGAATTGCAATTGATGCCAGTGACTATGATGCAGAGAAATTATTCCCAATAATAATTCAGTATTTTAATTGGAAAGCTGATGGAGCACAGACTGGATTATTTGCTCTGGACAGCATGCCAAGTGAAATGTCTGAAATGGTATCTACTTACATGCTGGAAACCCTTGAGAAATACAGTCTGTCATCAAAATTGCTTGCGTTTGCAGGAGACAATGCAAACGTGAACTTTGGAGGCATCAACAGGAAGGAAGGCAAAAATGTTTTTCCACAGTTGAAAACGAGCCTCAAGAAGCCATTGGTGGGCCTTGGATGTCCAGCCCATGTTCTTCACAACTGTATTAGACACAGTGCAGATTTAATATCAGTTGATGTTCACCCAATTGTGCTGAAGTTGTTCAACTATTTTTCTGTGCATACTATTTGCATGGAGGCTCTAAAAGATTTCTGTGAATTTGTTGATGTTAACTATCAGCAATTGCTATACCACAGCAAAACCAGATGGCTCAGCCTATTTCCAGCAATTTAGAGGCTGTTGCAGTTATTCACCGCGCTGAAAGCATACTTTCAGAATACAAATCAGCCACTGGTGCTGATCAAGAATTTATTCGAGAAGTTATTCAGAAGTATATTTGTGGTTTTTGCATTCGTTGACGTCAGTATTTCAGGTGCAAATTGCAGCTATTGAAAGGGAAGAAACATCAGTGTTGGAGGTTTGTAGCAACTTACAGTCAACAAAGCAAACTCTGCTTAGCAGACAGAATGAAACTTTTATTTCCCTGAAAGTGAAAGAACTTCTGAAAAAACTGCTTGAAGATGGCCGAGAAGAAGAATGCAAGACATTCATGACAGAGATTCATTCTGTGTACCAAGGGTGCATTGATTATTTGAAAAAGTGGATGACACCCTTCAATGAATTTCGGTGCTTTCGTTGGATGTCTTTAAACAAAATGAAAGACAGTACATTTGATGATCTGTTGCCATGCATACAGTATATGAGTGAAAAGGGTATTGTTGTAGATGATGTTCAGTTGTTTGACCTGTACTGCAACCTAAAATCATGCGCAAGACAGAAAGGATGACAAGTTTTTTGTCTTCTTAATGAACTGTGGTGCTCATACTTTCAAAGTTGCACAAATGAACCCAGTTACTCAGAGCTGCTGAAAATCTACAAATTTTTCTTTTGTATTCCTGGGTACAATGCCAATGTTGAAAGAGCATTTGCCTTGATCAACAGACAGTGGTTAAAAAGAAAGAAGCAGACTGTCTGTTGACTGTCAGATGAATTCTTCTTACAAAGTACAATTTTAAGAAAGTTTCTTCTCTGGAGTTCCATGCCTATGTTGCCAGGAATGAATGATGAACCGCTGCGAAAAGTTGTCTTGTCTGAAAAATATGAAACTGCATAGTTATATTATAACTTTTAATTTTGATGACTTGCGGTGGGCTGGCGCCCTGCCCAGGGTTTGTTTCCTGCCTTGCGCTCTGTGTTGACTGGGATTGGCTCCAACAGACCCCCCCGTGACCCTGTAGTTAGGATATAGCAGGTTGGATAATGGATTTATGGATTTTGATGACTTGTTTAGTGACTTGTTAAATTAGTTGTTTTTAAAGTTTTCATTGTAACACACAGTTCACACTGTGTTTCATGAATAGAATGGGATGCATTCTCCTTTGTCCTCCTTTATCATGGCTTTGTCCTCCTTTATGACCTTCATTGTTCTCCTTTGGGTTCACAGGTATCTGGTAACCCTACATTCACATTACAGTTAGATACAGGTTACTTGTACTTGTGAATGTGAATTATCAAGATAGGTATATCTGATCTGAGCATAAAATTGGTATTAAGCAATGAGGCTTGTAATGTCAACCATGGGTAATGTTATTGGCACCATTAAAACCAGCCTGTGCAGCATATGGTATATTGGCTAGCGTTGTTACTCGTGTAAGACTATTGGATTCAGAATTAATATTAGAAGAGGATGGAAAAGAAATTGAAAAAGAAGAAGAAAAAGGCCTGTGATTGGTAATGCTTATGACAATTATTTGTATTTTATTTCTGAATATTTTTGTGTGCCTTGTGCTATACCTAGTGGCACACACTACCTCAGTGACATACTAGCCAGCACTTTCTATACTGACCACGGTATTACAATAGAGATAATTCCAGGCTCCAGCTGGGCAAACATGGTTACTTGCGCTCAGACTACCTTTCTCACAGTACTGGTTAATTGAATTTTGCCCAGTTACACTCTTGAGGGATGCCTGTTACATTTCAATGGACCTCCCTCAACATGGCAAAACATACATAACCCCAAGAACAGCTCACATTTACATGATGATTGTTAGAGAATGAAAAAGTGCATTCTGAAGTCAAATAGTGAATTAAAATAGAAGGGTGAAAGGAAACACGGAAGACAGAAACAAAACTAAAGCAGGTGACGACTCTACATGGTTCTACACCTTGTTAGTAGCTTTAACAGTAAGAAGCGTGTACCAGTTTTTTATATGCATACTTTATATGCACCAGCATACTTCTGGCCACGAGTGGATAGTGGTTTGTTTATGATGTCTACAGCATTTTATGACTATATTTACTTTTCTACAGCAAAACTTTCTCCATTCTACTTAAACAGGGTTACCAAGGGACTGGAGTACATCCCAACCACATTGGGTGCAGTTCAGAAAACAACCAAAGGCAGAGTGCCAGTCAAAAACAAGTACCACCCATGCACACATCTACACCCATACTGCGCCAATAGCCAATTAGAGCAACCTGCTCAAGTTTCAGGATGTGGAAGAAAAACCCATACACACGTTCAGAGAATGAGGAAATTTCACACACATTTATGAACAAGCATGGAAAGATCTATGAGGCAGTAGCACTAACCTATTACACTTCTTTGTAAAAAAGCTGATGCACTATTTAAAGTAATAACATAAGAAGACTGTGAAAAGAAAGGAAACCATTCTACTCTTTAACCTAATTTGAACAGTAGCTAAGTCATCCCATATGTCATCTAGATACTTTTTAACAGTTGTTAGACTTGTGAATTCAACTGTACACTAAGAATTACCAGGACCCTTTGCACAAAGAAGTGCTTCCTAGGTTATTTCTTGAATGAATTTTCACAACATTTCCTTCAGTACATGATACACAATTTAATTTAGTCAAGTTTTTCAGTGCTTTGAGAACTTTCAAGTGCTGGATTTGGTCTCTGCTTACAGCTAAAGGAGTTTAAATTACTTAGCCTCCTAAGCCAGCCTAAAGACCTGTTCTTTAGTTCCAGGATGCACTTTGTTGCTCTTCTCTCCGTAGCATCAAGGCTGATTTGTCCTTTTTGTATCATAATGAACAGGACTGCACACAGGGCTCCGGATGAGGTCTCAGTAACACAAAGTCTGTTGATGTTTTTTCAAAAGTGTTTATGATATGATATTTTAATTCTATTTTTTAAATAAAAAGAAACAAACCTTTTCTTTACTGATTAACGGAAGCATCAAACAACTAAAGACTGAAATTTTTAAGCCTTGAAAATAAATTTTACTTGGTCTAAATTGGAATGATAGCAGAGTAAGAAAAAAATCAAAGAAAGTAAGACACAAGGAAGTTGTTTCTCCCTTACAGACTGCAAGAAGATTTGCTTTTCTAGCATGCAGGGGATAGAGCTCTAGACATTTTCCAAGTGCAGTTTGCATGTTCTCTGTGTGTCTGTGTGAGTTCTTCTCTCACAACTCAAAAGGCATGCAGGTCCATTTTTTACCTGCCAGATTTGACAGGTATGTTAAGGTGTGTGCAAGTAGACCCTGTGATGGAACTGTCACTGTGCCCAGAGGTGTTTCCTGTCTTATATCTAATTCTGCCAGCATAGGCCCATTAACTCTGAACTGGATTAAACACATTTGAGAATGTTGTTGTTATTATAATTGTGATGAACATCTGTGGTAATATGGAAACAAAAGTTACTGTATGTGTGTTTCAGTAATTCAGGAAACAATAAAAATTACAAAGGGAGTTATGGTGCTTGGTCCTGATAATGGGGGTCTTCAGTAACTGATGATTTTAATTATTTAATCAATCTATCAATCAATCACTGAATAATTAATTAATTAATTTCCAGTTTATACCTTAACTGTGAAAATTCTGAAATTTCTAATTTTTATTTATTTGTTTCATAATTTGGTTTGCTAAGAAGCTGTTCTCTTATTTATTTAAAAATGATTAGCTCATTTAACCCATTATCTGCTAATGATTACTTAAATATGTCTGGTTATGTACAGTATTTAAATCTTGTATGGTTTAGTACTTGTCATATCATTGTTAGAATGCTGTAATTACAAGTAAATGCTCTGAGCATATGCTTGGTAAAGACAGACATACACGAAAACATTGAAATTAAAGATGAAACACAAGTAAATAATGCTACAGTTGCTGCTCAACTATTACATTTTGTTAAAGTCTTCATGTTATTGAAAATAAGGCTACAACCAGGAAATGAATATACTGAGGTAAGAGTTGAAAAAACAGGAAAAGGACAAAATTCTGTCGGAGCAAATAAGTACACAAGTCAGAAGCACTAACCAAAACTCAGAGTCTGAAAATGTTTCCAAAAAAGTCCTAACACTTAAAACCCTAGTTCATTTGTATTATTCTTTCTCTGTGTCTTCAGTTCCCTTGGGATTAATAAAGTATCTATCTATCTACCTATCTCTCTATCTTCTTCATGTCTTTGTTTTCGTTTCTTTTCTTTGCCTTTGGTCTTTTTTTTTCTTTGCTTCTATGTTCTTTCTTCCACACTGTGGGAGATCTGCAAAATGGAAGGTAACAACTCAGTTTCTGTCCATTTCATTTTCTCGGTTGTTGGTCTGGTGCCAACACTCAAACTTCTGGGCACTCACTAAAACAGCTTGGCCTCTAGTACCACTACATTTAAATGCATTAATTGTAACCCGGGCTCCTCCATATACTTAACTCTGTCTGTCACCTTCACTTGGTTACCTGCACCAAACCAAAATCTGTAAAAACCCAAAAGCAGAAGTTAACCCTCACGGACAGTAAAAAGAAAATAAAAATTTTAAATAACTTTATTTTCTCTTTCCTTTCTTTTCATACTATCCTTCCATTTTTCTTTCAATGCTTATGTAATTTTTACAAGTTGCTACAAAAGGTGCCCACTCCAAATATTATTTTCAGCTTACTATCCCTGCCAGCACATATCTTTAGATGTGAAACAGGTTCCTTTTTTCCTTTTCTCTATTGCCCTATTTCTTTCAAACCAACTGCTAAACTGTTAATAATAACAATAATAATAATAATAATACATTTTATTTAATAGGCACCTTTCTTATCACTCAAGGTCACCTTACAATAAAGTTAAACAACAATTAATAAAATAAAAACAAGAAAATGATAAATCACAAAGCAATAATTAGCAAACAAACAAATATGACAGGCAGTAACGGTGTAGAATTCACAATTGATATGCCAGCTTGAAAAGATAAGTTTTGAGGGTAGTTTTAAACTGTGCTATTGAATCAAGCTGACGAATATGAGAAGGAAGAGAATTCCAGAGTTGAGGAGCACTATGAGAGAATGCTTGAGCTCCCATAGAACTGAGTTTGATGTGTGGTACAGAAAGTGGAGCTGCAGATGAAGATCTGAGTAAGCGAGAGGGAGTGTAAATCTGGAGGAGATCAGTGAGGTAGGGAGGAGCAAGGTTGTGGAGAGCTTTAAATGTTAAGAGCAGTATTTTGTATTGCATTCTGTAATTAACAGGGAGCCAGAAGTTGAGAGAGAATAGGTGTAATATGTTCAGTGGATTTAGAACAGGTTATTATCCTGGCAGCAGAATTTTGAATAAGTTGTAAGTGATGAATAAGTTTTTGTGGAATGCCAGATAGAATAGCATTACAGTAATCTATACATGAGGTGACTAGGGCATTAATCAATACTTCAGTACTTGCTGGGTAAGAACAGGACTAAGTCTAGAAATGTTTCGGAGGTGGAAGAAAGCAGTCTGAGAAATATTACTTATATGGGAGAAATTATTTAATAATAATAATTATTATTATTTAATAATTGTCATTATTAGTGTATAAATGGATATAAATAATTGCATGTAAACGATTCACCAAAATCTGTTGTATGTAAACGATACGAACTGGGCGAAGTCTAGAAATGTTTCGGAGATGGAAGAAGGCAGTCTGAGAAATGGTACTTATATGGGAAGAAAAAGAGAGAGTACTGTCAAGAATAACACCCAGGCTCTTAACTTGGGAAGAGATGTTTGTGTTAATATTGTTGATTAATAGAGAAGAATGGTTAACCTTAGCAAGTGTAGATTTAGAGCCAATGAGGAGCACCTCAGTTTTATTGCTGTTTAGTTGGAGAAAATTGTGAATCATCTATGTCTTTATGTCTGGGAGACAAGCCATAAGGGCATCTGGAGGGAAAACAGAAGTGGATTTAGTGGATAGATATAGCTGTGTGTCATCAGCGTAGCAATGAAACTTAATACCATGGTGCCGGACGATATTACCTATTGGGAAGATATAAATGATAAAAAGAAGCGGCCCCAAAAACAGAACCCTGCGTAACTCCCTGAGTAACGACTGCGTTCTCAGATTTAAAGCCCTTTATTTGAGCAAATTGCTTAATATCAGTGAGGTAGGAAGAAAACCACTGGAGGACAAGGCCACAGACTCCAAAACTAGCTCGACGTTTCAGAAGTATCTGATGAGATATGGTGTCAAATGCTGAGCTGAGGTCAAAAAGCACAAGAACTGATAAAAGTCCCATGTCAGCTGCCCGGAGAAGATCATTTGTGATTTTGACCAGGGCAGTTTCTGTGTTGTGTTTAGGGCGAAACCCAGATTGAAACTGTTCAAAAGGGTTATTTTTGAAGGTGGGACTGGAGTTGGGAGGCAAATATCTTTTCAAAAATTGTGGATATAAATGAAACATTTGAAATAGGCTGTTAATTGTTAAGGATATTTTGGTCTAAACCAGGTTTTTTCAGAATTGGAGTAATTGAGGCTGTTTTTAGTGAGAGGGGGACTGTGCCTGTAGTAAGGGAAGAGTTAGCTATAGTAGTTATCATGGGGGAAATATGTGACAGACAAGACTTAACAAAACTTGTAGGTATTGGATCTAATTGGCATGTGGAAGAATTAGATTTTGTTACAAGCTCCGAGATATTATTTTCAGCTGGTAAACTGAAATCTGAGAATAGGGTGGTTGGTAAGGGAACATGGATGATAGTGGAGAGTATGTCATTTTCTGCAGAAATAGAGGAGGCAAGTTGCTGGTGGATTTTTTCAATTTTTGAGCTGAAAAAATCCAAAAAAGTGCAGCAGTATTTAACAGAGAGGTTATGGTGAGCGGCACTTTCTGGTGGTGTAATTAGCCTTTTCATTGTAGAAAAAAGAGCTCTAGTATTATTCCCTCCTTTATTGATAATGTTAGAATAATATACAGTTTTGACAGCAGAGAGAGCATTTTTGTATTTCAACATGTGATCTGAGTACATTTCCTTGTGTACAACAAGACCCGTCTTTTTAGCTAGGCGCTCCAACTGTCGGCCCGAGGCTTTGAGCTGATGGAGTTCAGATGTAAACCAGGGAGCAGTGCAAATAAATGAGACAGTCCCTGTTTTTAAGGGAGCTAGAGTATCAAAGGCAGAGGACAGAGCAGCATTGTAATGGTCTACTAATTCCAATGGTGAACTGTTGAACTTTCCTTCCAAGTTTTTCACTCTCACATTAGCATTTTCACAACTTTCATGCACAAGTACTTGTGTTACTTGCATTCCCACTGTCTCTTGTTTCATTTCCACATTTTCTTTACTTATTCCCAAACTCCACTATCCGGCTTGTGCCCTGCAGTGAACAACACCATCCAAATTCACCAGCTGCTCTGTTTTCTAGTTTGTTTATTATTCCTAAATAATATTATATCCTAGCACTGGTTACCTCTTCTAATTGTTGTGAATCAGGTTTTGGTGTAACATATTCTATAAATACTGGATGGCCTAAGGAATTGCACAGAGAATGTGGTGCAGTGGAAAGTACTGAAAGCAAATATCCTTCCTCTTTTTTCTTCCTTTCAGTCATCTTCTTTTGCTCACACTCGCACTTCCACTCTTTAACTGAGCTCCCCTCGGCCTCAGGCAAGTCATTTGCCCATGTTTTAGGGTTCCAGTCAGATCTCGTCATTACTGCCTTAACTTTTATTATGGGCAGCTTACACTTCTTTTTTCTACTGCTTTCTCTGCTTTCTGCTTTAGCAGTGGCTATTCTACATGCTAACACTTTGCATTTTTCATGTCAATTCTTTCAACTCTCAATACATTAAACATTCACACATCACTCTATTTTTACTTTCGTCATTTTTCCTACTTTCTTCCTTATACTGTTCTTCCTTATTACCAATAAACATAAGTCAGTAACTCTCTTATAACAGCATATGTCTTCTTTATTCCTGATCTCCATTTTCGTAATTTTAATTCTTCCAGATCTCTTCCTTTTTGTGGCACGCCTAGTTCAGGTTCTGCCTTCTCTACCTGTACAACAGTTTTGCATTTCCTAGCTTTAGCCTACTTGCGCCTAACACTCCACTGGAAGAAGGCTGTCTTCATAATGAATTTAGCCATTTCTGAGTCTACAATGCTACCTTTAAATTCTGCAATATTCATTATGGTTTGGCTTAATTTTGCACCTATAACTAATACCTACACCAACATACACACATACTGCACATAGGGAGATCCAAGCTAGACAAAGTCTTGAGTGATGCCCAGTTATAAGAAACCCCACAATATTCCACATAGGACACCTTACTCACACACATATGCATATAGAAATTCTAGCCAGCCAGACATGCTAATGATGCCCAATTGTCAGTCACCCTGCAATATTTCCCATAGGACCTCTTTCAAATAAGTATGAGTGATGCCAACTGCATGTCACTCCTAGTATTCTACATAGGGATTTACTATCACCAGCACTAACAAATATATGGGTGTCCTCACAAAACACATGTTACATTTCAACACTGTTTTGGTTATATGCCACTTACCAACCAAACAATGTCTTAATTCTATCGCAGTTGTTCTTCATATTGAGGTACAACCTCTCAGCCTAGATATCCCTGTGGGCAAAAAAGAAGCAATGTTCCAACATTAAGTGCCCTAAAATGTACTTTAAACGCATGCACACACACACAAACATATATTAGGGTTACATACACAGTTACACAAACATTCTCATAGAGATCCTAGCCAGACAATTAATCAAGTGATGCTCAATTGTCAGTTATCCCACAATATTCCACATAGGACCCTATTACCACAAGTATATGCAAGAGGGATGCCAAATAACTGTCACTCTTAGTACTCTATATAGGAACTCACTATTTCCAGCACTATGTATGGGTGTCCTCTTGGCACATTAAGATTCAATATCCTTTGATTATATGCCACTTACCAAACAATGGTGTCTTACTTCCACCTCAATTGTTCTTCCTGTTGAGGTGCAACCTTTAAGCCTGATAACCCTGTAGAAAAAGAAAATGGCAAACTTTCCTGCACCTGCTGCCCTATAGCCACATAGCATATGCACATGCACAGACTCATCAAAACAGTATTCGCTAACAGGGTGCTAAACCTGATCCTGCTGACTACGCCAAGAGTTTTGTATTATAGGGTTCCACGTTGACCCTATTTTCCCCTTTATACTAAAAATTATGTAAACTTTACAAACATGTCTTACATCCCATACTTTAGCCCTAATATGTTACGTTACCTTTTATTTGTAAGCCCTCAGCCAGCAAGATAGTGCAATAGAACCAAGAGGAGAGAGAGTTACACTTTAAATTAATTATGCATTATAGATAATATACCCAAAATAATACACAAAATAAATGAATGTGACAAAATTAACATTACATTCTAAGTAGTAGTGCATCTTGCATCCATAGGATGCTCCTGGCTTATCTTTAGTCTAGCTTTAGTCTAGTGGTCAGCAGCACAGGAACGCTGCAGGCGACTGTGCTTTCTCCAGTCTTGTTTAACCTATATACATCGGACTTCCAATACAACTTGGAGTCCTGCCACATGCAAAAGTTCGCTGATGACACTGCTATCGTGGGCTGCATCAGGAGTGGGCAAGAGGAAGAGTATGAGAACCTAATCAAGGACTTTGTTAAATGGTATGACTCAAACCACCTACAACTGAACACCAGCAAAACTAAGGAGCTGGTGGTGGATTTTAGGAGGCCCAGGCCCCTCATGGACCCCGTGATCATCAGAGGTGACTGTGTGCAGAGGGTGACTGCCAATACTGATGCTCTGTGCAAGAAAGGACAGAGCCGACTATACTTTCTTAGAAGGCTGGCGTCCTTCAACATCTGCAATAAGATGCTGCAGATGTTCTATCAGATGGTTGTGGTGAGAGCCCTCTTCTACGCGGTGGTGTGCTGGGGAAGCAGCATAAAGAAGAGGGATGCCTCACTCCTGGACAACCTGGTGAGGAAGGCAGGCTTTATTGTAGGCACGGAGCTGGACAGTTTGACATCTGTGGCAGAGTGATGGACGCTTAGCAGGTTCCTGTCAATCATGGAGAATCCAATGCATCCACTGAACAGTATCATCACTGGACAGAGGAGCAGCTTCAGCAACAGATTGCTGTCACTGTCCTCCTCCACTGACAGACTGAAGAGATTGTTCCTCCCCCACACTATGCGACTCTTCAATTCCACCCGGGGGGGTAAACGTTAACATTATACAATGTTATTGTCTGTTATACCTGCATTTTTATCAGTTTTTAATTTAATATTGTTTTTTTATCAGTATGCTGCTGCTGGAGTTGTGAATTTCCCCTTGGGATTAATAAAGAATCTATGTATCTATCTATCTAGCTAGCTAGCTTGGAATTTTATACCACATGGCTTTTGAACAGAGTACTGGCCGTATACCTGTCTCAGTATGGCTGTTCAGATAGAAATGTCTTCATCATAGAGAAACTGCAAAAGGGAGAGGTGTTGTTCTCTTCATGGTTAGATTGCGGGGCGGGGGGGTGTTAAGTGAGAAGAAATTGAGGGGGAGGGGTGACCCTTGTCTTATACTAGTCCAACTTCTTTTGGTATACTTCTAGACCTATAGGAATCTCCCTTGCTTCATCCAATCCTATTTCAGCCACAATTCAATTTAGATGACCAATAAAATAAGTCTACTTTTTCCTTCCAATGATGTTCACCAATGAAAGTGCTCAGGTATAACATATCCCCCAGTTGGTTTGTTTAGTTAAAGCCTGTCCATACAAACTAGGCAGTTTATGGCCTTCTTCTGGTGGATGGCTTATAGGTTTATGTAATGTCAAAACACACTCAGAACAAGACCCTTACCAAACCGAATTGATGCATGCTCCCATCCCCATAACCATATATTTCACATCCTGAGTCAGTACTTAATACTATCTCTTAAAGAGTTGGGAGATTGGTTAGGCAAACATTAAAATATAGCTGTTCGTACCAGTAAAGTTAACACATGCCTCACTGAAACACTCTTTAATGTAACATTTAGTTTTTTCCTTACATTACAAATAAAGACATACAAGACATACTAAATATTTATCAACTTATATACTAAATATCACTTACTGTATTTTACACTCCATTACAGTAAGTTTAAAAAAAAAGATTGCATAATCATGATTACAACACAATCTGTATATACAGTAGCATGGATTTAGAAAGTTTCTGCACACTGTATTATTATATAGCAGATTTAATTTTAAATGTATAAATTTGCCATTTTTGTACATATCTACAAGCAATAACCCATAATGACAAAGCTTTAGAAATGGTTTTATACTCTTGCCCTGATTCATGTCTCACCACAATTTTATCATAGAGTTCTTTGGAGGACTTCTTGACTTGATTTTTACCCTGACATGCTGTGTGAATTATTAGACCTTCTACACACAGGTACACATATGCCTTTGTAAATGTTGTCCAATCAATTCATTTTACGATGGGTGGACCCCAATAAAGATCTAAACACATCAGAAGGATAATTAAAGCAAACAGGATGCACCTGCAGTGCTATAGCAAATGGTTTAAAAACTTTATGTGAGGTTTCCGTTTTTGATGTTTAATGCATTTACAAACTTCTCTAAAAATGTGTTTTTGTCGCTATGGGTTATTGAATGTACATTAATGGGAAAAATGGTAAATTGAATTATTTAAAATTAAATCTACCACACAAGTATGAATAAAGTGAAGGGGTCTAAATACTTTCTGAATCCAGTGTAAACATTGAACATAACTGAATTCCAGGCAGGAAGAACACTGAATCACAACACATTCACTGTGATTTGTGTTTGAAACATTACAGCCTCTTTAAAATATGTATCTGGCTTTATCACCAGGTATGGCACAGAAACAGGCTCAATGCCTTTTGCTAACAATATCTTAACATCTTCTATAGGAGAAGATTCCACAATCATTATGCTTTTACATTGAAAGTTCAAATTTTGATGCAACTGATACTAGAATTTAACTATAAAGAATATAAGAATTATGTCAAACCAGACAATGAACTACTTCATACTTATCAGATCATTTTCAGTACAAGGAGATGTTTTAAGTCAAATACAATATCCTCCTTTGGTCAGTCCTAGGTTCAAGAACATTTTCTGTCTGCATGTTTCAACTAGGCAAGTTCATTTATAAACATAACATTGATTAACAATGGCATTCTAAATAACCAAAAATAATATTCCTTCATTTTTGTCATTGTTTAGTAAATGTAATGAGGAAAAATATTTAAAAAGTCACTATTAGTGAGACAATTAGTTTGCCAATTATTGGGTAAAAGTTTTGTTAACAGTACAAGTGGATGTGATAAAAGAAATATCACTGTATTTCATAAACTATCATAGTACAAGAAAATATGTTTATCTCACAAATACTCAGGGTAATAAATGAAATGCTTCTCAAGCAACAATGGAAATTTGCATCAATTTTGACATCCTTGGTTCATCCAACACATGTTTATTATACATATCATTTACAATTAGTGCTTACACACAACCCCAGTACTCCCCCAAAGTCCAGGCCTTCTTTCCAATGCCTTTCTCAGGTCCGCCTCCACTCCTCTCCTCCAAGACTCTGTCTTTCTTCCTCCTGACTCCACCCATCGAATGGAGGGAGGCAGTCCCTTTTATTTTCAACCAGACAAGCTCCAGGTGCCTCCTGATAACCTTCTGCCGGCCCTCCCAGTTGTGGCGGAAGTGCTGAGGGCCAGAGCTCTTTAGGCATCCGGGTGCCCCCTGGTGGTGACCGCGGGCCCCTATAGGGTTGAGTTTCTAATCTATGTTCCCGTGGTCCCCAAACCCACCAGGGCGGTTGCCCCCTCGTGGTCTGGAGGAGGCGTAAGCCCACCTCCGGTCCTTCTGGGTGTCCCAGCTGGGTACCACCCCCAGCCACTCGCCACAATCCAAGTGTAGCTTCCAATCTATTACTTTTTTTTCTGGCCAATAGGTGCATCACATTTAAAGATAAATAGCCCTGTCCTATTCCATCCCTGAGTGAAAAAAAAATTGACGAAAACCCAGTCAGCACTGGCATTTCAGGCAGCTGAAAGCACTAACAGGGCAAAAGTGGGATTATCATATCTATGGATGGATGGTAGTCATATGTACAACCCTACCAGTTTACACATGCTGTCACCAATTCAATTAATTTCTATATAACACTCTTCACTGAGTACAGGTGCAGAGTGCTGTTTCAAATTCTCAGGGAAAACACAATTATTAAATACAAAAATGATCAACTTGTTAAAACACACATAAAATAAAACAAACTTTTCCACACAAATGGAAACCAACAGCACCTGTCGATTAATTAACCAATGAATCGTGGACTACTGACAACAGAAGAGAAGAATACTGTAAGAGGGAAAGACAAAGCCAGACACAGTCACAGTCCT
Source organism: Polypterus bichir lapradei (assembly GCA_026402145.1). Classification (NCBI taxonomy): domain Eukaryota; kingdom Metazoa; phylum Chordata; class Cladistia; order Polypteriformes; family Polypteridae; genus Polypterus; species Polypterus bichir. The sequence goes on from JANRMT010062798.1 coordinate 18,800,288, forward strand.
GCAGACCTCAGCCAACTAGGATTCCATCCTGTCCTGAGCACTCTATAGTAGAGCCTGTACTGGGCCGTCCAATTTGAAGACAAAATCTTTCCATGCAATACTTCCAATGCTCCTTTATCTGGGATGACTTTTACAAAGATAAAAAAAACAGCTTGGCAGTAAAGCAGTGGCTTCAAGTGCCACATCAGACGCAGGTGGAATGAGAAGACCAGAACAAGGAAATAGAATTACTGTATACCTTGACTTGTTGACAGGAGATGTCCTACAGTGATAGGTGGCAGCAGAGAACTTCTGTATACTGTGTGTCTCTCTGCTACTTTGGGCAAGTGACTTTGTATTCGCCTAGCTCTTTTAACACTTGAATTACCAAAGCCTATGAAAAAACTCGCAAACCTGGCCCACCTTAAATCCCTTTGCACCTCTCCATCAGCGTCTTCTGTCTTGTAAATGTGTCAATTAGCCCAAGCAGCAAGCAGCCTGCTATACATTCCCCCCTGCCACCACAAAATGGGCAAGAAATTCTCCCAGTTCAAGCCTTGATTATCTGGGAGTGAACTACCTAGAGTTGTATATCCATGTGTGTTCCGTGTCTATAACAATCTATGTAAAAACAGCGTCAGATCGGGTGTGAATCTATGGTACTTGTAAAAGTTAGCTTTTTTTTCAGTTTTATTCTCTCAGTCACATTCACGCTCACCCTCGTGCCCCCCAAATCTGATCTGACCCTAACTAACAGCACTGGCATAAATTTACACCTGATCTGACGCTGTTCATTTTCAAATAATATTTAATTAATATTTCATATTTCATTAGTGCAATGATGTTTTCAGATTGGTACTATTCAGGTCATAAAATGATTTCTTCAAAATGTCACATATATTTGTCTCTTTCTTTTTTACTGATGCTGCGTTGACATCATGCTCACAAGGTGTGAGCTTATTCAGTGTGAGCAGGAGCACGCAGGTGGCCGGTTGCTTGTGCTATAACACGCTTGACTTGGCAGCGATCAACACACATGTTCTGTACAAGGCATGCATGGGGGCCACTGAGAAAAGAAGAGTGTTCTTTGCTCACCTTGCAGAGGAACTTCATCGTCGCTTCTTACAAGAAAAGGCAATGGAAAAAGAAAAAAAGGATGCAACATGACCCGGGTTTGCTTCCCGGGTGCTCCCTGTGTGGAGTTTGCATGTTCTCCCTGTGTCTGCATTGGTTTCCTCCAGGTGCTCTGGTTTCCTCCCACAGTCCAAAGACGTGCAGGTTAGGTGCATTGGCAATTCTAAATTGTCCCTAGTGTGTGCTTGGTGTGTGGGTGTGCCCTGTGGTAGGCTGGAACCCTGCCTGCGGTTTGTTTCCTGCCTTGCACCTTGTGTTGGCTGGGATTGGCTCCAGCAGACCCCCGTGACCCTGTAGTTAGGATATAGCAGGTTGGATAATGGATGGGTGGATGGATGCAACATCGACAAGCTTATGCTCCAAGACCGCCGCTTCCTCCAGGAAAGAAAACTCAGTGTCAGGCACCCCTTCAGTGTAATAGTAACTACAGCATAGGGAGAAGTGTGTACATTGCAACAGGTATATATGTCGTAAATGTAGGAAGGATGGTCCTCGGGTGTATGGGAACTGTTAACATTTGAATTTGATGATTGCATATAATGCAGAACTGATCCTTTTTTACTACTCATTCCTCTGCATGTCCTGGAGTACAAAAGAAACACCACCATGCACCAAAATGTGGAGATTCATTATTACAACCACATAAGTCAGCAGTTCTTACCGCTGCACCACAGAATCTGTCATATTGCACTTGCACATTTTGTGAAAGTGTTTATTTGATATTTGGCCATCAGCCTTCACACAGTATACATTTCATGTCTACATTTTGTCATTTATTACTAAAACATGAAAAACGTTTCTGTTTTAGTGATGTGTTAACATAGATTGTTGTAGACACGGAACACACATGAAATTATTTACTCAATACAATTCTAGGTAGCTCATTCCCAGATAATCAAGGCTTGAACTGGGAGAACTTCTTGCCAGTTCTGCGGCAGCGAGGGGGATGGTATAGCAGGCTGCTTGCTGCTTGGGCTTATAACACATTTACAAGACAAAAGATGCTGACAGAGAGGTGCAAAGGGATTTAAGGTGGACCGGGTTTACACGTTATTTCGTAGGTTCTGGTAATTCTAGTGTTAAGCTGGTCTGAAGTTCAAGTTGTTAGGATTTATTAAACTTTAATAATTTTCTTGGGATGACTACATATTTTTTGGACAAGAGTTCCAAGTGCCAAGGTTGTGAATGTTAGGGAATCTCATAAGATTGTGTTTGCATGTTGTTTTCACTTGTTTCATTTCAATTAATGTTATGTTTTGAAATTCTACACATCACCAGTTCTTTTGTTAGTTCTGCCACTCAGTGGAATCCACTGTTACAACCAGATTACAGGTGACTAAGTGCATGTCCTGGAATGTAATATCACCATTGTGACAATTTATAAGCATGTACGCTACCCAGTGTCCAAGATTGTAGAGTTAATTTACAAAATCATATAGTGTGATCCTGTGTCTTCCAAATACCTTTAGTATAAGAAATCTCTAGCAATAACTTGGACATTAACTTTTAATTAATGTTCTGGTTTTGATGAAACAGTTGATGAACAGATCTCACAGTTTAATGACTTTTGCCTGCATTGGTGTAAACTCTCTGAAAGAACTGCAAGGGCACCTGTTACTGCAATAGAGAATTTCAGGAGGATAGCCCCAGGAATTCCAGAGGCTAGTCCTGATCAGAGCCATACACTGAGAACTGTATTGTCAGACACACATACATTCTGGGTATGGGATTGAATAAAACTATGGGGAAGACTTCGAATGTACCACTTAAATTAACACTCTTTCTGTTTGTCTCAGAATGAAAGAGAACTGTCTTGACAACCCATGATGTCACTTCTGGCTGGAGCCACAACTACCCCACCTCTACCCAGTCAAATATCACCTGACCCAAGGAAACTTTGTCTTTGTTGACCAGAAATTGGAGGAGACAGATGTTTGCCAGGAAAGCAACACGTCCACTTCATGAATGATGTCATTTCATTTTGTAATTCTTGCTTATCTGTGCACAACAACCAGGACATAAAATAGGGAACACTGTCTGGTGCCCCAACTTTTCTTTTTGTCTCTTACAGTAATTTTACAGTATCAACACCATGTTAGTCTATAGTTAAAACATGAATACTTGTTAATGGTCCACATTATTATTTACATATGTACAGATAATGAAATTCCTTGTACAAACTACACCAATAGGATGACGACTTTCTTTTTTGCTTGTTGATTATATAATTTGCTTTTTGATTAAACACAAGAAAGGTATTCTATTTTCTAAAAATATTTAAACAAGTCATGTATATTTTAACAAGAGAGTCAGTGTTGTTCCCAGAAGTTATTTCCAGCAAGTTTCTTAAACCTGGTCATTCCAGAGTTGACCCCAGAGTCAAGAGTGGAGCCTGAGGCAAGGGCTCAACTGTTGGGAAGCAGAGAGGTCAGGGTATGGAAGCTGAGGGAGCAGAACTTGATTGTGTTATTTTGGCAGAAAAATGGACTAGATAACTCACTTGACAGACAGAGGAATCACCCAGGTATGCATGAGAGCCCAGAGTCATTTGTTTCTTCATGTTCATTTTGTACTTGTGTGACATTCCTATAATTACTCTTCCTTAGTTTATTTTAAGATAGGAAACAGAATATAGAGAGTGCTGACTCCTTGACATTATTGCTAAGTACTGGAACAACTGATGAACACCTCAAATTGTCCACAATGGGTATGTTTTCTTCTTACTTAATAATGTTATCATTAACAAATCTACAACATTCACAGACTTCACACTAAAGTTTATAGTTTTTCATGGAAATGGCATCATGTTATCAAAAGAAATTTCAAAATTAGATATTTTACATACTTTTATTATTTAAAAAGTGACTTATTCAAAATAATCCAAAAATGAAATGTAATCAAGAATCCAAACCAAGGCTTCTTTTAAAACCAAAAATTTTGACATACTTGCATTGTTCCAAGCTCAGCATCTTATTTATTGAGCTTATTATTTGCTGATTCAGACATATTTGTTACGTGTTGAGGCTTCTGAACTGCAGCATACAGTGAAATGGAAATCGGAGAATCTAATGAAGATGAAGGTTCGTCATTAACGTCAGGATGTTTGCTGTAGTTTTTCACCGTGTCATACACTGTCGTTATTTCTGAATTCACCTGTATAGGGAGCATTCAAAGCACAGGATCTTACTCAGAAGAAACTTATCAGGCATCAGTCTGTACAAGCAAACACCAATACATGCATTGCTGGAGTTAAAGTGAGGCACACCTTATATAAAGAACCAAAAGACCCTGGATATACCCTGCTTCCTTTTTCTTTGTAATCACAGTTCTTGCTAATATTGCAATTCTTTCTTTCTTTCTTTCTTTCTTTCTTTCTTTCTTTCTTTCTTAATCTAAAAATTACCCATTATATATCACCATTCTGAGTGGTGCATAAGTTATCACTCCTGGCTCACTGATCAAGAGTCTTGAGTCAGCATGTTGCCACAGTCAATGTATGTATACACAATATGTTCTATAAACTTGAATTAAACAGCTTTAAATTAGCTTTCTCACCTCAGTCATCGGCATGTCAGTTACTTCTTCTTTGACCTCATCCTTTATTATTTTTTCTGTGTTATAGATAAATAAAATGAAAATGATTTACATTTAATGACTGAAATAATTCTTTTAAAAACTGTTATACTGTATGAACAAAAATATACACCATCCACTATAAATACAGTGATCCATCCCATGAGCGTGACTGGAATATGAAGTATTCAGCTCTGGTCCCAGAGTGCCAAAATCACTACTGATTGGATAGCTTTCATATTAAAATCTATGTTTTTATCTCATATGACAGAAATTCCTACCTGCACTGTTTAATATCTTGAAAAAATATCTTGAAAAAATGACCAAAATTTGTAAGGATCCAGTAATGTATATTCTTTTTTCATTTTTTTATTTTATTTTTTCTAAAAAGTTTTTCTTCATTTGAAAAGAGTACTGGGTTAACTGAGTAGATATTTTCAGCCTTTTCATTTCCACCTCATTATTTACTGGCTTCAACTTATAGGAAATCAAATTAAGTAAGAGCTTAGAATATCAGGAAAGTGAGAACTGACAAAAAATGAAGACAATTAGTTACAAAGTCCTCCATCCAACATGGCACTCCAAGAAAATTATATCTTGTTTAGCATTTGTGATGATGTGTAGTTGTAGAGATGGCAGGATGCTTTGAACTCCCTGGTTAAACACTGTCCGGGACTGGCTTTGTGAGTCTCATGGCCAGGACATTGAGGAACTGAGCCACAGTATCACAAACTACATCCTGTTTTGTGTGATTAACACAATCCCTACAAAGAAAGTGAACTGTTTTCCCAACAACAAGCCATGGGTCACAAAAGACTTGAAAGCCCTACTGAATATGAAGAAGAGAGCCTTCAGGGCTCAAATGGGTGTAGCCAGAACTGAAGAAGCAGTTCTGTGAGGGGAAATCCCACTACAGAGACAAACTTGAGCACAAGTAACAATGAAACAACATGAAAGAAGTGTAAAATGGGGTGAAGACTATCACTGGCTCCAAGCAGTCTGTAAATCACGCAGAGGAAGGGAACAGGAACCGAGCTAATAAACTGAACCATTTCTTCAACAGGTTTGACTCTTGTCAGTACAGCTGTCCCCAATTCTACTAGCTTCTGTGTGCAATCAGAGTAAGTTCCAAATTGCCATCTGCACCCTGTGTGAATGTTCCTAATAATGACATCACATCTGTGGTCTCCAGCTCCCCTTCACTCCTTGAACTGTGTGTCTCTGCTGATCAAGTGTTGAGAGAGAGCTGGGGAAACTCTGCATAGCCAAGATTTCAGGGCCAGATGGAATTATCCCCAGGGTGCAGAAAACATGTGGCAGCTCTGTCGGGTCCTTCAGCACCCATTCTCTTTTTTCCTGAATTTGCAGAAGGTTCCCCAACTCTGGAAAACATCCTATGTGGTCCCAGTGCCAAAGGAAAGGCATTCCAGTTAATGCCAAAACAAAAAATGAAACTCAAATTAAAAATTGCCTAGCCAAAAAAAATAAATAAAAAATAATAATTTTAATTAAAAAATAAATAAATAAAAAATAATAATTCTAATGAATGCTGTTCATACAGAATATCAACACACTTGGAGAGCAAAAATGTGAAATTCTTGTTTAGTTACTAGCATGCAATGATGATGTACAATGTGACTTCTGGATCCACACCCCATAGCAATGGATTGCCTCATAATTGCGTCTGACCCTGAAAATGGCAGTGCCCATTAAAACTAAGATAGAATAGCATCATTTCAAATCCATAATGAACAAAAAAAAAAGGTACAAAGGTTTAAATAAAAATCAATGGGGAATATTAAATTGAAACCAAATTCCTTATACACAAAAAACCCTAACTCAGGAAAAATTAATAAACAAACTGCAATTGCTCCATCCTGGGTATGACATTAATCTGCATCCTTCCCTGCATGTAGGCCCTCCAACCTGCAGGGAAAAACTGGGGGGTTGGTGGCAGAATTGGCACTCCAGTCACCATAAAAAACCTCACATTGTCCCACTACATCTGAACTAGTGTGGTGCTGAGGTGTCACTCATTGCATGGCTACACTCGGGTCCTAATCTAGGATCCTGAGTTGGTTTGTTGTGTGGTGGGTGCTGCAATTTTCTGTATCAGTGTATGCTCCTAACCTCCTCCTCCTGGATAATCATAATGACAAAAGGTGTACTGCCAGAAGATAATCTAGGAGGTCTATTTAGAATTTTATGACTGCAGACTTTTTCAGTTTTGCAAAATTAGTTAATGTACTAACAATGCAGTGCAGATAATCAGTTACTTTATCACTAGATAGTGTAATTCTATGCAAAATAGACCCAAAATCTGCAACAATCATAAATCTGACAGTAGCTGATAAATAAGAAAATATCTTTGCCCAAAAGATTTCAATTTAGGATATTCACACAATAGTTGACCTAGAGAGGGCAGAGCTACCTGGCATCATTCACAATTATGATCCAATCAGTGATTTATTTTAGATAATTTTAATCTGCAGAGATGTGTTTTCAAAATACAATTTTCAAATGAATTAGAGCATTTTCTGCACAAATTGATGAAGACCGAATATTCTGAATTATTGAATTTAACATCTTGCTTCAAATATTGACAGAGGGGTCTCTTTCACAGTGTTTCTTAATGTTGACTAGTGGCGAGAACCATGACATTAATTGATATAGCCTGAGAATTCTGCCAATATTTTAGTTATTACTAATCAAAATATTTTTGGACTGTAAGCCTTGATGGAGGATTAGGAAGGTTTGGCAAATTCTTTTTCATAAATCTCCTAACTTGAAAACAGAAAAATAGATGTTGAGGGAATTCAATAAACAGAATAGGGAACACTTAAAATTTAAAAAAATTTAAAACAGAATTAATGGGTGATATACCAAATGATTTTCATGAATTAAATACTTTGTAATTGAGGTGAGAATGAATTGAAAAGTAATTTTTGCAGTGAATCAGTAGACAACAGTGTTTCTTTGAAGTGTTTTCTACATTTTGTACAAAACAAATCTGATTACTAGAAAAGTTTCAATAATTATTGATGACTGCAGCACAGAACAGAGCATACAAGAAGTTCTTACACAACTTCTTTTCCAGATTCAACCAAGCAGTTGTGTTTTCAGCACTTTCCCATTCTTTCCATTGTCTCAAATTACAAATGTTCATAACCCAGTATTAAAGTTGCTACTCCACCATCTGTTTTCAGTCTTTGTAGTGTTGTCATTGTAACATTTAATCTAGTTGCCTCTCATATAAATATTTATAACAAAGTCAAACTAAACTTCTAAAAACTGATTTGTTAATAAAAATAGGAATGCTCTGAAACAGGAGCATGTCCACTAGAGAAAGCTGAAGAGCTGATCACTAATTAACATCTTGCTTAGTGCTTTTCATGAAACTGCAAAAATGGAGTTTAAAGGATCTTTAAATTTCCTTGTATCTATAACACCAATATACTGTTCAGAAAAAGTCATGGTAGTTAATTCTGATTTTTGTGTAAATTTCAATTTATTTTTACAAGACACATGAAATAATATGTCCCGCTAAATATGTTTTCAATGTCTCCAAAATGTTACCACAGATCTATCTGAAGTTGCATTGGTGTCTGTAAACAAATTATTATGAGTGGAAATAAATTTAATAAAGTAATCATCTCCTAAAATTAAACCATTCAAGATAACAAGTGAATAATATTTGAAAGATATAATAAAGGACAAACAATTGCTATTAATAAGGGAAGAATGAAGTCATGAATAGCTGTTCTGCTGCAGAAAAGAAAGAATATTGCAAGTAAGGGTTAAGGAATCTATGTGGTTACAAGAGTTTGTGATCTTTCACGAAATGTAAGATTACTGCAGTGGTTTTGGAAAATGTTGTAGCAGTTGTGCTTGTCTGCTCTAACACAGGGTCTAATACAAAATTAAAATTACCCAGTGTATCAACATTCTCACTCCTTGTGTCTTCTTGTGAAAGGTGGCATGAAATACTTACCAAATCCGGTATTATTATCAACTGAATCTAATCCCTTGTAGGTAAATGCATCCCTTGCAAAAACTGTTGTATCTGTTTTCCTGGAACTGAGAGGTTGGAGCAGTTTTTCCTTTTGATTTCATGACTGAAACCTTTAACAGTCCGACCTAGTAACTTTAATGAACAGTCACTATTATGTAGTCTTTATTTTCTAGAGCTTGTCTTTCCAATGGGGGCAAATGTTTTTTTCAACTTTTGGTAAAAGTTTACATTGGCAAACATCTAGCTCCACTGTCAGTTGTAACATTTTGTCAAAAATGTTAACACAGATCTATCTGAAGTTGCATTGGTGTCTGTAAACAAATTATTATGAGTACTATTACATTTGCAATATGGGAATTAAAATGAATGTGCACAACTTGCTCTCTCTGTCTCGCTACACTTCCATTCACCCTAATCTTTTCTTCCCAAACAAGGCTAAAATCCGGCTCTTCATTGTCCCAGTCATCTGAAATGCAAGGCAGCACAGCATGCTCAAAATTTATAATTCTCCCAAGTGACACTTACCAATTAATTGCCATAAGTAAAAATGCATGTTAATTGTTTTTCAAATGCAGAGTAAAACAGCCAATACATAAAGTTACTTAAGTAAGAAATGATACTGTGGATTAATCTTTTGCTTAGGATTATACTGTATATGAAATAATGATACTAATATTCTTAATAATATATAAGGGTGGACATTCAAGTGTAAACACAGTGAGTATCACATCCTCTTTATTTACACTGAGTACCAGTGAAAGATGTAGTGATGTCTCAAGGACTCATTCTCACCTCTGTGGCTTGCAAAGACTGCAGTAACTATAGCTTGCTGCTGCCTAAAGCTGCCAGCATATCATGAGAACTGTTCTAGTCTGATGATAAGTTTGTGCTTTGTCAGTTGCAATAGAGTTCAGTTTGAAAACAAGCCTGTGAATATAGTGGTTCATCTATGAAAAAATCTTACAATTTCTTGTACTTGTCCAAGGATGTGACTAGGTAAATGAAGTGTGTGTGAAACACTTAACCTTCACAAAATTTTGCCTCATGCCTAATGATAATAATAATAATAGTAGTAGTAATAATAATAATAATAACTGCACAAAATACAACAAAGAAGGACATTGGTATATTATTTAAACAAAATAAAAATAAAACATTAAAAGAATAATAAATAATGAAATAAAGATAAAAAAATAAACAAAACAATAAGCAATAGCAGATCAAGAGTTGAAGATTACTGAAGAGTATTAAACATGAGGCAGTAATGAATAGCTTATCACTCAAAATTCAAGGAGGAGTATTAAAAATATATACTAGCAGAATACCCGCGCTTCGCAGCGGAGAAGTAGTGTGTTAAAGAAGTTATGAAAAAGAAAAGAAAACATTTTAAAAATAACGTAAGATGATTGTTAATGTAATTGTTTTGTCACTGATATGAGTGTTGCTGTCATATATATAGACACAGACACACACACATACACACACACACACATATATATATACATATACATATATATGCATATATATACATATACATATATATATACATATACACATATATATATACATATATTGCAAAATACCTGCGCTTTGCAGGGGAGAAGTAGTGTGTTAAAGAAGTAATGAAAAAGAAAAGGAAACATTTTAATAATAACGTAACATGATTGACAATGTAATTGTTTTGTCACTGTTATGAGTGTCGCTGGCATATATACACACACACATATACATACACCTATATCTATCTATCTATCTATCTATATCTATATCTATATCTATATCTCCTTTGGGGTGCGAGCAGCTGTTGCTGGGGGTGCCAGAATCCATTGAAGAAGAAAAATTAAAAACATTATTTGTACAAAATCTTAATTTATCTATCCATTCCTAAATAATTAAATGGGCAGGCTATTTCGTATCAGTGCAATACGCTGCTTGTTAAAACGGATGACTCCTAATCTTACGTGCACTTAGTGCTGCGTGGGTATTATGAACTATCGTATCTGTTCAAGTTCTATGAGTAATTTTTATTTGGTCGACAGAAATATGCTTAGTAGGAATGAAAGTTAAATTTAATCATCATTGCATAAATTTTTCTTCACCATAGAAATTTAAAGACTAAATCCAACTTCCATTCCTACCAAAGATATTTCTGGCAACTAAATAGAACCTACTTATATCCAAAATCGAGTTATTGAGCTGTCGCCTGCCTGCCTGAATAAGTCACCCTCGCTTCGCTCTTTTTAACTGTTCATTTAATCATGGCTAGTCGCGGAAAAATGATAACATGGAAGGAGGATTACACTGAGTATGGCTTTACCAAAACAATTATTGATGGCGAATAAAGTATCTATTATTCATAAAGCTTCAATTGGTGATCTGTTTTTCTGCGTTAACCTCATATTTTTTCATACTTCTCAAACCAAGGGGGTGCGAGGGTAAAATGAATCGGGAAGTGCTGATACAGTATATATATATTGAATATATTGAAATATTTTTACTGTCAAATAATGCAAACAGTACGCGGCACTTGCTTCGCCCTAATTCTGGGCTCATCAGGCAGTACACACTCAGTGCACCCCTTCTCGGGAATCGAACCTCGGACGTCAGCGCTAGAGGTGAAGCCTCTCATGTTGCACCAGGGTGTGTGGTTCATTTATTTGACAGTATGTAGATCGGGGTGTGTATATATTTACTTTTGAGAATGCAACGTATAGTTTTGTCCAGGAGGAAAGCAATCTTGCCTGAAATCAATGGCAACCTTTTGTAGGGTGTGTCCCTGAGACTTATTAATTGTCATCACAAAGCAGAGCCTTACTGAAAATTTGAGGCATTTCAATTGAAATGGGAGATCAGAGGGTATAACGGTGACGCGAGGAATACATTGAGTGAGGAGAAACTCTAGAGACAGCGTGTGTATCAACTTGTGGATTTTTCTGTGAGTATTTGGTGGCAGTGTAACGAAGTTGCTTCGGAAGATGGCGTTAGCCGCGGAGCTCAGCTCAGAGCGAAATGAGGTGAATGGGAGGGGAGATGATGACGTCACTCCCCCACCCGCCTTAACTGTCAATCCCCCCACAAACACAATCTCTCGGAATTTGCATAAGCACAGCCCTTCACCAGCAATTTGAACTTAGTTACAAAGTGATCAAAACTGTCGTTTATACCCTGCGTCCTCTCATTAAACTTGTATCCCACATTAGCTGTGGGCATGACAAACGCCAGTGACAGCCTGTCTATGAACTTAATTTAAACTTTAGGTTTACACTGTGCTTTGTTTCCGAAGTAGCTGCAGTCATGCAGTATGTACAGTATGTGTCACTCGCTTGCTTCTTATTGTTTCACTGCCTTCTCAATTGTATAATGTATGTTTTCTTCAGCGCTTTTTGGAGCTCTTCCTTGTTTTCTACGTAATGCGTTGACAGTCAGTTCATGTGATTACGTGGGAGGCGTGATGATGTGACACGAAACTCCGCCCCCCACAGCCATCGAGCTCAACTCCATTACATTATATGGAGAAAAATAGGTTCCAGTTATGACCACTACGCATAGAATTTCGAAATGAAACCTGCCCAACTTTTGTAAGTAAGCTGTAAGGAATGAGCCTGCCAAATCTCAGCCTTCTACCTACACGGGAAGTTGGAGAATTAGTGATGAGTCAGTGAGTGAGTGAGTGAGGGTTTTGCCTTTTATTAGTATAGATAAGAAGAGAAAATGTATAGCAATAATTAGAGAAATCACAGAAATGTTCAGGAACTTTGCTGAACTCCACAAACTACATTCAAGTCAAAGGGAAAGGATGAACTGAACTACTGAGGGGGTTATAATGGTGTAATGGTATTTTAAGTGTTCCTGAGGGCTAGGCAAGCAAGCTGTCAATTATGCTGGTCCGAATGTTGCAGCCAAAAATGTTATCTGAGCTATGAAGAAGCAGTGTAACCATTTAACCATTTATGCCACCCTTCTTCAAAACCATCAGTAATATCTTACTTTTTCACTCTTAATCAACATAGAAAAGAGGGCTCTCACAAAAAAAGAAAATTATTAGTTTGTAAATCTTTCTCTCTATATAAAATCTAATGTCTGTCTGTCTGTATGTATGGTCTGTCCGCTTTTCACGAGAGAAGTACTTAATGGATTTAGATCAGGTTTTTTTCTATGATTTGCTTGAACATTCGGGTTGATTTTGCATCTTCTGTCATCACGCTAAGTATCATAGTTTGCTTGCAGGAGCAATTTATTCACGCTAATCCGAGACAGAGGCTGTGGGCCAAGGGGAGGAGGAATCGTGACGTCAGGAGTGGAGAGCTGGGAGGGACCCTCCTCATTCACTCGACAGCTTTCATTCGTATCGCTCCATTTCTGGCCACGTTTTGGAACATATCTTGCCTCCACTTAGCTAGCAATACCTGTTTATTGATTTTTAAAGTTTGTCCTGTTTTACTACTATGCAGGCACAGCCACAGGGGAGAGCTAGTAGTAAATAAATACTGGTAGATAAGAACAGAGTGTATATGCACATAGAGAAAAAGTAAAATTGGAAAATTAGTGAAAGATAAGAAGATGACAATCCACAGATGAACAGCGAAGGATAATGAACTGACATTGGTCATTTAGCCAAATTGCTTAACTGAGCTTTATGGGTAAGAAAATTCCCTGAAACTGAGTACAAACACATGCAGCACAGCTTTGACACTTAAGTGAAAAAAACTTAAAACTTAAGTGAAAATTCTCAAACAGTGCATCCACGTGGTACAAAAAGGCACACACCCAATAATTAAAAACAAAACAGAACGTATGGAGAGTAAGTTGAATGCCAAGTTATAAGTACTAGATAAGCAATGGGCTGTAAGATAGCAAGTATGACAAGATGGTTATTTTAATAAAATGATACAGTAGTACAGAGGGATTTCTATTTTGGAGCTAAGATTTGATTAGATAAACGTCATTAATCTGAAGGAGAAATTTAGGCACATACAGCAGCAGAAACATAAAAACAAGGATACAGACTCACAGGGCAAATAAGACAATCAATCAGTCAATAAATAAACAATGCATATTGTGCAGAAATTGCAAAATGAAGTTAAAATTGCAAAATAAAAAATAACCTTTTAAAGGTTAAAAAATAACCTTTCAGAGTGACAGTGCTTTCACTTTTTAGAACTGATTAAATTACATTGAAAACAAACACTGCAGATAGAAAACAGTTTGTTTGGTGCATCTGAGGTAAAGTTTGAGTTTACTGTCACATTTACATTGTAAAATGTGAAAACTTTTTATGTCTCACATAGACTAGTGACTGTAATAACACCAACAATAGACCAAAAAAGTAATGTTTAAGTGCATGGTTCCTAGAATTTGGTAATCTGGCTCAGTTTCCATTTAAATACAGAAGCACACATTTTCAATCCTACATGGAGGTTGAAATGGAATTATTACAAATTTCACGTTGCCTTTTGCTGCACGTATGTGAAATATGTTGCTTATGGTAATTGTATGCTGCTGTTTTAAAACAAATACAAATTTAAGAATAGCTATTCTGATTCTCAGTCTAATGATAAACATACAGGTTCAGATCAGGTGAGGTTCCAGAATAAATTGACATTTATTTGTGGGCTATGATTCAGGTACAGGTTTATTGTTGCAGGTATGGGCTGATGAAGTTCATTGGAAAAGGATCATCGCAGGACCCTGTTGGGCAGTATTCTTGTTTCAGTGGACTGTCAGGCTTCTTTTCTATTAATACTGTACATATAAATTTCACTGTTGCATAGCTGTTGAATTTTCTTCTTTAGTTCACAAATGAATACTTTCAATTTTTGTTTTGTGCTAGATCTGAGCGACAAATCGATTTTATCAGTTTTTCTAATTTTTGGTTTAGGGCAATGTGTAAAAATGAAAATCTTGATTAACTTAACCTTGGTTAATTACAGCACAGATGACCCTATCTCTGTCAAACCATTGTGCCCTCACACACAAACAAGGAGACGCATGCCTTAAAAAACTGAAGAACTTTTCTCTAGAACCTGCAGTGCAAAGTCTGACATCAAACAAACCACTGTCTATTGTAAAATCTGTCCAAAGTCTCTGGCAAAAAAAGGTAGCAACACAACAAACTTATTCCAGCATCTCCGTCCGAGGCCAGCAGCTGAGTGAGAGAAGGGAGTAGCTCTGTGAAATATGCAAGCTAATGGCAGCTCCAAAACACCTGCTAAAAATCAGATAAAATAGCGTCATTTTCCCTGACAATGATATCAATCTACTACATTGGTGAAGGCGCTACAAAGCAAACATCCCAAAGTTCAGTAATCTGGTCAAGGAATAGTGTTCCATCCGTAATATGAGTTGCCTCCAGAGAGGGTCTTTAGTTTGGAAGATGTGTGCTCTGGAAACAATAGACAGGCTTTTATTCCTTGCACAAAACCTGTAAAACAACTTTAAAGGACATTAAAAGCACCTCACATTTGATTTTGTTCCTTCTTGAGGGATATAAGACATTTTTTTCCGAAGACACTTTATTTATTTGTTGAAATTTATTAAATAGGGTTTACACTTTATTGATCCCTTTGGGAAAATGAATCCTTTGCATTTTATCCATGAAAACAACTGCAAGGTAGTTCTAAAGACACTTCTTGTACATTCATTTTATTACAAAGATGCTATCAAGAAATATGGGGGATATTCTTATTCTGTTTGTTTTACTGTTAAATAACAAAGTATATTTGAATAGTGTGTAATTTTTTTAAGATTTTATTTTTAGGCCATATCACTCAGCCCTAACTTAGCTCCTGTATTTTGTATTTAAAATCAATGCTACGGCTTAATTATGATCAGTATGTAAGGTAGGGGTACACTTTTGTATACAAATGCAGTATATAAAGCATCTGTGACGTAGCAAGGTTCTATATGGTGATCTCATAAGTATAATTTGTGCACAAAATCAAGTTATACATTATTAGTACATCTTGCATCATAAAGAAAGATTCTTGAAATATAAATTATTCACACCATAGTCAGTAACACTTTATACAGATTATACAACATGAGTAGTTTCTGAGCTGTAGGGGAGAAGGTGAATGGCACTAGTTGCACTCACATTGTGGTCGGGGGACATCTTTGTATGGCTATAGATCAATTAAACAAATCACAAATTCTGGGTTTGTCTCTTTGCTTCGTCTGCTCCATCCATCATTGTGTTGTGACTTGCATTACGTGTCACATGATGAGAGGAATATGAATTCAAAACATGGACAAATCCATTTTGCATAACACTGGGTGCCTTATCATTGTGACAACCTTATCATTGTGCTCTTGACTGTCTTGCATAGTTTTTTTAATTTATTACATTTTTTTACAGCTGCTTGGTTTTTTTTCTCCTATTTTTTCTTTTGCTTCCTAATTTTTTGTGTAATTGTATGACATGCCTTCACTGCTTTTATGAATTATTTACCTGCATCCTTCAAAGCTGCCAGGGAGCATTGCCAATACATTTTGTGCAGGAAAAAAACTTCATAATCAGCAATTGTCATGCTACACAGTTGTGACCATGCTTTCTAAACAGAGTGAACTGTAAGTGAAGAGGCTCGCTGTAAGAGTTTTCACAGATGCAGTAGATCAGATAATCTATTCAAATGTGACAATAAACAGCGGGCTTTCTTTGTGAACATAT
This sequence comes from Polypterus bichir lapradei, assembly GCA_026402145.1. Lineage (NCBI taxonomy): Eukaryota > Metazoa > Chordata > Cladistia > Polypteriformes > Polypteridae > Polypterus > Polypterus bichir. Next base: position 18,816,652 of record JANRMT010062798.1, read on the forward strand.
GGAAAGAGCATGGTACTGGAAGGCAAATTCTCACATTTCCACAGATACTGCAACAGTTGGGTTTCTTTGCCTGTGAACACATCTGCCATAAAACCATTTGTGTTTGTGATTCAGTATTTGTGAGTGTGTGTATGAATTCAGTATGTGCACAAGAATTTCAGTATTACATAACTGTACTCAAATTTTTATTTTTTTCAAAAAGATACCTAATTTGTGGCCAAGTACCACACTGCTTTCACAAAGAAAGCACAGTCTTCAATAGTCTTTTGTGTCAGCTAAATTCATATAGTTTTTTTTTTGTTTAATAAACTGAAAAAATTGATGCACAGTCTTTAGATAAGTATATACTTTTTATTATTACATGTACTTAAAAATACAAATAATTATAAGAGATATTTTTTCAGTGATTATTATGTCTGTAGGAAAACGAAAGACAGTAATTTACATTTGGGTAGCAACATACAATATGTACGAGTATGTGTATGTGGTTCAAGCATCAGCATTTCACTATAGCAGTATTTTTTTTTCTAATAGACACCTCATTCATGGCCAAGTACCACATTGCATTCGTAGTCCTTCTGTTTTCACAAAGAAAGCAAGTGGCTTCATTCACAGCTCACTCCTTTCCACACATTAAATTGATGCTGGCTGAATACTACTTTTCTGAGAAGAAATTGCATTGTAATTGTAATCGAGTTTAGATATATTTTATCTGCAAAAAAATTAACTGGAGCACTGACAGACTGAGGGCAGTTTTATAATCCGTTCATTGTGTTACTGGCACTTTATATATTACATGAGGTATGTAAGTACGGCTGTAATTTTTAAAATTCTTTTTATACAATATAAAAATTATTATAGATTATAACAGTTTCAGCAGCACATCCTTGAAAGTTGTTTTTTTCTTTGAAAATGTAAGTTAACCTTTAAAGTGAAAATATTTGAAAACAATTTATGTTGTGTGTCAAGAATTAATTTATGTTTATATCCAGTAAGGGTACATTATCAGAATGCCAAGCTGATGGGCCATTAATGACAGTAAAAGAATTCAAATGCCATGTGGCATAGCCTTGCCAATTATAGTACTGAAATGCATGTAAGCCCTTGTGTTAACTTAGTATCAATTAATAAATTAATACAGTTATAAAGTTTTTAAAATGTTTAAATATTTTAAATCTTAAGGTTTAAGATTAATGTATTTCACAAAATATGTCTGGACTAAAAAAATAGCTTTAGAGATAGAAGTGTGTTGTGTAGTTTGCCAGGCATCCTTTGGTGTCATTATATATACTGTATATATAAATAACTGCATGTGTGTTTACATTAACTTTATTGTTTTATACTAACAGTTTCTTTTAATTTGAACTAGGGGGCTCTCTGCCCCCTACTCGCCCACCCCCTGGTTAATCGGATATACAATTTAAAGAGATTGTTATTTTCATGGGAATTGTTACATATGCATTATTTTCACTTTTACTTTAAAACTTTAGTAAAAACAATATTTGTAGTTACCTTTTCTCCAAGATCACATTGAATTTTGATTCCGTATTTGGACTTACATTGTGACAACGCAACGTATAACTGCCTGTAAATGAATATCATTTCTGTCTCTCTAATAAATAAAAGGACTTTTTCGAATGTTTGTCCATGCTCTTTCTTCTTTGCTTAGTCGTTGATGTGTCATCTAGAACGTATAAAATTATTGTCCTGATAAAATTTATAGGAGCTGAGAGCGCCAAAAACATTCACACAACTGAGAGGTTAGATGACCATGGTCTTGTTTGAAAATGGATGTTAGTAGGGAGTGACTTGAAAGACTCTGATGTTAGAAGACTCTGTCTCACGGGACTTCATACCGCACACACGGTTTTAGAATCTTTTAATTCTCGTTGGCAACACGAATTAGACCATCTACAAGTCTACGACTTAAAGTTTAAATCCAAACAATATATTCAATCTCTTTTCACTGTTCCATTATTTCACAGAGTAATAATTTCTGTTTGTTTGCGCTAATGCGATTTTTACTGTCCTTTACTTCCATTATTTCTAACCTGCTTTTCATGTGTACCACTCCAACGTTTTTGAATTCTTTATGATGTTCTATTTTGTCATCTACTAGTCTGAAGGATGTTGTAGAAGATGACTGAATTTATTGATCTGAAAGCAGTTGTTTCCGAACTTAAAGAACAACTGCAAACCCTCCAACTACAGGTGGCAACACAACAAGTGAACTTCACGAAAGCAGAGGCAAGATAAATTCTACAATTCTATGATGGTCAATGAGATTTTCTGTGCTGTAGTATGCTGGGCTGGCAATGTCACATCAAGAGAGGCCAACCAAATTAACAAGCTAATTAAAAGAGCAGGCTCAGTTATGTGAAACACTCTGGATACCCTGGAGGTAGTAGGAAAATTGAGAATTAAAACAATGAACAATGCTTAACACCCTCTTTCTGACACACTAAAACTGAAGACTTTCAGTCAACAAATTATTCAACAGAAATGTGTCAAGAAACGCTACTGGGGCTCCTTTATATGAATATCAATACACCTGCCTTAATGTGACTGCCATTGGGGGACAAATAAACTTCTATCTATCTATCTATCTATCTATCTATCTATCTATCTATCTATCTATCTATCTATCTATCTATCTATCTAAGACATACAGAAGTTAGGGAAGAAAGGGCTCTTGGCCATTGATACGTATTCCTTTACATCAAAAGGATAGTCTGTTTGTTAATATTTGAGGCATCCAGCATCAGTATATGAGTTAAAACACAGGCCCAGCTATAGACAGGAAGCCCCGTCTCAGACTACCCCCACACCAGGTACTTCATGTAAACTTTCCAAAAAGGGCATGGCCACTTAGTATAATGACCTTGATTTTGTAACCTCCAGATGAATGCTGTGAGATGTCGCAGGCACACCCAGGGACGACACTCCAGATTCTTTGACAGAACTGGAGCTTCAATTTCAGCAGCAGCCATCTTCTTTCAAAAGAGAACATTGGAATAATAATTCACTTAAGTATATAAGAAATGCAGTATTCTCCATTGTTGGTCAAAGGACCAATAATCTCATACCATTGGGGCTGTACTTTGTATTAGAAAATGATCTCTTATATGTGGTAGCAGAGCATGATACAAGGTACAGGAGCTGTTTTCTAGTACCACTAACCTACCAACAGGATGCCCATCTAGGAATCAACAAAACATTATATAGAATTAAGCTTAGATTCTGTTGGCCTGGGGTCAAACAGAAGATCCATCAGTTTTGATTTTTATGCCTGGAATGTCAAACATGACACTTTTTTTGTGCTCCTTTGATTGCCTTGCCACTGAATGACGTTCCTTTCAAGTGGATTGAGATTGACATTACTTGAACCCTTGGAACAAAGACATACATGCATTCCGTTCCTTATGTTTTATGCTACCTGCTATCCTGAGGCCATCTCGTTGAGCCAGGCTTCTTCTAAAAATATCCCACAGGAACTTGTAGGGGTCTTTGCATGAGATGATATTCCTAAAGAAGTCCTGATGGATCAAGGAATACCATTGACCTTCAATACATAAAAAGAAGTTGCAAAGCTACTCCCAATCAAACACCTTAAAACCTTAATATATCACCCTCAAACTGATGGTTTAGTCAAGTGGTTCAATCAAATGCTCAAACAAATGTTAAGAAAAGTGGTTAGTAGAGACAGGAGAGAGCGGGATCATCTCCTCCCTTTAGTCCTCTTTTCATATCCGGGAGGTTCCACAAGCCTTTATCAGGCTCTGTCCATTTGAGCTACTGTATCACAAACAGACTTGTGATTTATTGGACATTATAAAAGAAGGACAGGAAGAAGAGGTGCTTCCCTTTATCAATATATTACAATATATTGTGCAGTTATGCAAATGATTTGCTGAGATTTGGCCAACCCTAAAGAAGCACTTAGAAAGTGAGCAGTCAATGCTGGCTCAACTGTATAATGGTGACACGAACCTTCAGGAATTCCAGCACAGAGATCATTTCATGAAATCCATTCTGACTATTAAAACAGCAGTTGGCAATAAACCTGGTTGAACTACCTTGATTGCACATGGCATAGTGAACGTGATTGCTCGAGAACATTTTTATTGCCTTTCGGAGGCAAAGAGAACAGTGGTGGACTAGACTAGACTAAGTATTCGGTGGTGAAACTGGAAGTTCTGGCTATGAAATGGGCTGCCCAGCAGCTAATGTACTACCTGCTGGAACCTGAATTTGTCATTGTTATAGACCATGCACCCATACAATGGATGGCAATGCACAAGGATTTGAATCTTTGGGTCACTGTCTAGTTCTTGGACTTGCAGCTGTATAAGTTCATGGTCCAGCATCATTGGTGCTCCCAGCAAGCCAATGGTGATGCTCTTTCTTGTTTTCACAGTAGGGTCACCCTACTTTATTTGTTTGGGCTAGAAGGAAATCTTTGTGCTTGTGCATCAAATGTAATACCACATTCTCATTTTTTTTACCTGCAGACCAGGAGATCCAAGACACACTCAATTCCACCAGGCACACCAAACACATATAGTTGCCACCCCTTTCTGAAATGACCAGTATGATGGATAGACTTGTATCTCAAAAGATGAACTTGTTTTTGCCAATTTCAATTTGTACCTTCTTTTTCTTCACAATATACAGGGATGACCAGCTGATGCCCAACTCTTCATCTGTGTTGTGCCTTGTCTTTTACTATATATATATTTACTAAGATTAAGAGCTTTTGCCTTTAATAAATATTATTTTAGAAGAATAATGCATGTAGGAGGCATATCAAAATAAAAAAGAGAAAAACTCTCTTTATATCTAGCATACCTTGACAGGTTTTCTTTGAAACTGCTTTCATGATTGCCAAAATGAAGATGATGACGATGATGAGGACAGCAAAAGCCATAATAAATGGTAAAATCTGGTAATTTGTGCTTGCATTTGAGTTTTCTGAAATGAAAGAGATGTATATTTGATTGGTAGCTATTCATGTCATATCCATTTTTTTTAAAGTTCTGCACAAAAGTAAATGAGTTGCTTGGGTCCTTGGATGTAAGCAGACAAGATATTACTTTAAAGAAACCACTTTCATTCCAGGATTTGGTTACAAAATATTCTTTACCCCCTTCCTCTTTCTTTTTAGTCTTCAGTTCAGGGCACTGCTCAGGACAAGTGGTGTTCCTTTGGTATCTACCCTTCCAGTACACTTGTTAAGTTTATAATTATGGTAAACATACTAAGACTGAATTATTGTTGTTGTCCCCTTTAAGACAATGTATTTCCCTTGTGGGTATGCACAGATGTTGTTAGTTTTTTTGGTGTTTGTATTACAGCTCTTTTTCAGTTCGTGTTTTATTTCATTTTTGAAAGTAAAGTATTTCACATTAAAACTAGTGTGCTTATTGAAGACTAACACACTCACTGGATACCTTCTCTTCCTCCTTTAAGTAAACCAGTTTTTGCTCTGTATGCCCTTTTTAGGGAGAAACATCATAAACTAGTCCTCATTATGTTGACCTGGCTATTAGATCTTCTTTAACCTTCATTACTCTGTTGGGAAACTGTTTTCACTGACATTTACAGTTGCTGTTCTCACAATCTTGTATACCACCATACTTATTCATTGTTTGTACTCTACCTCTAGACAAGTTTTTTATACAGGTCTCTGATTGCCTTTGTCATCTTTGTTCATGTGCTAGAATTGGCAAATTTTTCAGATGTTCTGGCACAACACTCCCGTTTTATCTCATTAACCTTTGTATCATCTGTTTTATCTGAAAGCCTGAGTATGTCTGTGCCTTGTGAACCTCGAATTGTATTTGTCCTAGTCCTGTCTTCCTTTACTCTTTTTTTTAGCTGGCATATAATTTGCTTCAGATTTCCTAGTGGAAGTCTTTGTGGTGTCTCTCCTTCTCTTCGGAAGGTCAGATTTCATGTCAGCTGTTTGAGTGGTGACTCAGAGGAACAGTCCCAAAATGAGTATATGGACTAATCTAATTAAACTGGTACATGGATGAGTGGCTGAGAGGAGATGTCTCCTTACTACTTTTAGTTTTTTCTTCTTTTTTAGATGTCTGTTAGTGCTGTAGTGGTGGTCTGCCCTCTATGAGGTTTAGTGGAGCTCATGGTATGTGTTTTAATTTGTTGACACTGTAGCATGTGGCTGGGGCTCTTGCCTGACTGGGACGCCTCCACGCTGAGGAGACCGGGGGAGCAAGTGTGGCCAGAGCCTTACCTCCCAAGGGATGCTAGATGGCAACTCCCCTGGGTTGCAGCAGTGCCTCAGACACCCGCAGGGCTGCATGGGAGTTGGAGTGTGGTGCAGCCCTGTTGGGATCCGCATGCACTGTCAGAGGGTGCTGCAGCAGGGGCTGCTGAGCCCTTATGGCAGTTCTTCTGCCACACCCGGAAGTGCTGCCAGAAGCGAGTAATCTGATGACACGCAACTGTATTTATCAATAGCACCTGATGATCTGTTGTTTCACTAACACAATGTCTTACTTGTGTTTTTGAGTGGATGAGTAGTCATTTTCTCAAGCTAAATAAAGAAAAAACTGAAATTTTAGTGATTGGAAATAATGGATATAATGAAGTTAAAAGTCAAGACAGAGGTAAAGAATTTAGGGGTAACTTGACTGTGACCTGAATTTTAAATTGCATATTAATCAGATTACTAGGACAGCATTTTTTCACTTAAGAAATATAGCAAAAGTTAGACCTCTTATATCATTGAAAGATGCTGAGAAATTAGTTCCCACTTTTGTTTTCAGTCGACTAGATTACTGTAACACATTCCTCTCAGGACTACCCAAAAAAGACATAAATCGACTGCTGTCACTAGTGCAGAATGCAGCTGCTAGAATTCTAACTAGGAAAAGAAAATCCGAGCATATTTCTCTAGTTTTGATGTCACTATACTGGTTACCTGTGTCATTCAGAATTGACTTTAAAATCCTGCTTATGGTTTACAAAGCCTCAAATAATCTTGCTCCATCTTATATATCGGAGTGTCTGACATCTTATATTCCAAATCGTAACCTTAGATCTTCAAATGAGTGTCTGCTTAGAATTCCAAGAGCTAAACTTAAAAGAAGTGCTCTGATTTTAATTCTTACTTTGTCTTTTTTCTCTTTCTTCATCATGTAAAGCACTTTGAGCTACATTATTTGTATAAAAATGTGCTATATAAATAAATGTTGTTGTTGTTGTTGTAACCAAGCACCTGGAGCACTTCCGGGTGCATTATAAAAGGAGCCAGCAGACACTACTCAGGAGCCAGAGTCAGGAGGAGGAGCAACGAAGCTTGACCCGAGGAGTGAAGGTGGAGAAGGTTAAAGAGAAGAAATGTATTGTATTGTGCTGGGACTGTGTTATAACGCCTTCCCCGTTCCCCACAAGGGAAAAAAGGAAAAACAAAACTGGTGTGCAGTGAACTTGTGTCCCATGAGTGTCTGTGTTGGGTTCAGCTGGCGATGCCAGCCTGGTGGTCCACAACACCTAAGAATAGGGCTGGGCTGGGTTGGGAGGAGGGGGGGCATTGACAGGTTAGGTTAGGATTACAGAGATGACTTGCCTCATGAAGGGAAAGCTGTGCACAGGTACACGTGACCATGTGGGTAAAAATGACTTCCCCTCCCTGCCACAACCCTTATTCCTAGGACTAAAAGTTCTTAAAATACTTTAAAATACCTTAAGAAATTGCTAAAAAGACCTCTTAACACATATTCATAAATACTACTTTTAATAAACTATACAAAAATTTGCATAAAAACATTTAAATACTTAAAACTGCAAATCTGAACAGTTAAAAGCAATTTTTCATAAAATTAATAATGTCTAAAATGCAGTAAAACAAGGGATAAATAAAGTATATAAAAGCCATCAAAATAATATTTTAGGGTTATTAAAAACTAGTGCTTTTAAAAACTAGCTTTCACCAGGAGAAGTCTTTGAGATGGCAGCTGTGGGAGTACAGAGTGCCTGCGCCAGGTGAAGCCTGGATTGGCAGCAGTTTTTGCGGGAGCAGGGCTCGGTGGATGCCCTCAGATGCTGTGGAACTGGCGGCGGGGTACACGGGCCAGTTGAGATGGGTGTCTGCACCTGCTGATCAACATCTCTCCAGGCTGCGAGGTCAGGATAGGATAAGCCGGGGAGGCATCGGTTTTAAGGGAAGGCACTAGTGCTTGTGGATTTAAAAATTAGTTTCCTGCACTCTGTTGTTTTAACCTCATTTTTAACTGATTTTTTTCTATTTACTTGGTCATTTTAACCTCCACATGAACACTTTTGTATAAATTTATTTATTGACAGTTTTGATCACTTCACTTTGGGACACTTGTTTTGTACATTTTGTATATAATAAAAGCACTTGCACTTTTCACCATCCCCTTGCTTGGTGTGTTTTGTCCTCATCTGCCAAGCTCATCCTGGTCATGACTATTGATGGTGTCGGGTTCAAGAGGCTCCCAAAAACAAAGAGGGAGCAAGGAGCTGACCTGCACTGTCACACTCACATGTCAAAATCACTGGTATGAATAAAAATTTCCTATGCATTATAATTTTTGAGTTACGGGGGGATGAAAATTAAAGTTGCTTCTGGGACTTTTCTGGGATTAGGGGCTTTGAAACTTAAGTTTTATTAGATTCAAAATAGATCCACCCCTGACCATAGACATATACTGTATGTAAAGCAAACTCCTGTGAGTTCAACGTATATTCACTAATATTATAATTTTAATAATATTATTGCTGGACTATTCACTAAATGCTACTACGGCTCCTTTACACCCATCTATCTACTAGGGCTCCTTTATATCTATCTATCTATTGTGAGAGATGGCTGACAACTCCCCTATAAATATATTGTTACACTATTTACTTACAATTATTTTTTTAATTTATTTTCCACACTCAATGGGATGTATGTTATTTACTTTACAATACATGAATGACTAAATACATTTTGTTAATTGAGAAGTATTGCCAATATATTTTCAGTAATCAATGTTAAAACAACTAAGCATATATAGTATTAGTAAGCACAATCACAGCAGACCTTGCTGTCTATCACACTACTTGGTAGCTTATATCATGTGTCTGTGGTTGTCTGTCTAAAGAAAAACTTCCTAATTTTTGTGCAAAATTTACCCTTAACAAGCTTCCAACTGTGTCCCATTATACTTGATGAAATCATTTTAAATTAACAGTCATGATCCACTGAACTAATTCCCTTCATAATTTTAAACGCTTCAATCATGTCTCCTCTTAATCTTCCTTTGCTTAAACTGAAAAGGTTCAGCTATTTTTATTTTTCCGCATAATTCATCCCCTGTAGCCCTGGAATCAACCTAGTCACTCTTCTCTGGACTATTTCCAGTGCTGCTATGTTCCATTTGTAGCCTGGAGGCCAAAACTACACACAGTACTCCAGATCAGGCCTCACCAGTGCTTCTCCAGAAGAGGATTCACCAGTGCGAAATAACACAAAAATTATTGTGAGTGTAATAACATGTTTTTGACTTGTAGGAATATGTTGTCGTGGTATTGTGACTTAACATGCTAACTAGAACTCTTACCATAAGGACTTAACTGATGGTGAGATTTTTCTGTTTACCCAACTTGTCTGTTTTCTCAGAGCAGCACTGCAAGTTAATTATTATTAGAAAAAGAAAATTATTGGATTCCAGGATCAATGATTGTACATGTGAGAGCAGAGGTTTTGTTATATCAAATGAGGTGGATGCCTGGAAGGACCAGGAGAGGGACAATATCTCCTCTGGGCCACGTGAGGGCAGCCAGGGAGTGCCCAGAGGATTGTGGAGCCCTGGATTGCAGCACTTCCGCCACACTCAGATGTGCCGCAAGAAGATCATCAGAAAGCACCTGGAGCACATCTGGGGCATTATAAAAGGGGCCGCCTCAGTCCATTAGTCGAGCTGGAGTCGGGAGGAAGAAGACAGAGCTTGTGAGAGGAGGAGTGAGGGCGACAGAAGAGTAGAAGAAGGAGAAAGAAAGGGACGGAGTGGTTGCTAGAAGGGCATTGTGAGGTGCTGTGTACTCTAAAGAAAATATTAAACGTGTGTGTTTATGGACATCTGGTGTCTGTCTGTCTGTGTTAGGGGGCTGAACTTCCACACAAATGTTATTTTTTGTTGTATCCAAAACCATTTTGTATGTAAAATTAACCTATAATTTTATCATTTTACAACTGCTTCGAGGTCTGCTCTTTCAATTTGCATTCTTAGTGCAGATTGCATCTTTCACTTTTAAAAGAGACTTGAGCAGAGACATAAAGTTATGTTATTATTTAGGTATAAAATGGTAAAGATTCAAAAACAGTATTCAATGGAGGCCTGCTGGTGTATAACATATATTTATATTTAATTCAGCATAGACTTGTAGAACAGGCATTCTTCTAAAAAGTATATATATTTGCATGTAGTAATTTAGTTTAATTCCAACTCCATTTCAAAGCAGGTATATAAACAGTATGTTAAACTCACTGTTTTTGACCAACGGGCAGACGTCTTCAAAAAGTATGCCATTCCAGCCCCAGCTATCTTCATTGCTAATGTTGCATACCAGTGTGGTGTTGTCTTCAGAGACTGTAAATTCCAGGTGAATTTCTTGACGGCCATTGTTTTGTGACTGAATATCTGGCTTATCACATACAACACTGTCTTGTTGATATAAGCAGGTAATGTTGGAGGTAACATTCTTCAGGGAACATGTAACAGAGATGCTGCATGAGGTTGTTGTAATATTGTTAAGCCGTGGTTGCAGCTCCGGCTTAGCTAGAACTGTTTATTAAAAAAACAAAGATGCATTTAAGAGAGATTAACTGAATGGAATGAGAAAGCTGTTAATATGCATTGCAAAAAAAAGCTATGATTACTATGTAGGAATCATTAAACTAGTATGTAATCTTTTTTATCCTTTTTCATATCTACTCTTGTGACCTAGCAGAGTATTTGGAAATTAACAAATATTTTGAAGAAAAGTACACTGTAAGAAGTTGAAGAATGTATAAAAAGCTTAATACAAGCCTGCCTTTTTGTGGTACCTCTTTATAAAGCAATCATAATGATGTAACATTTTGCAATGATTGTATCTATTTGGGCAGCCACAGGCACACACAATACGCACTATGGCTATAGACATGCTAATCCATCCATCCATTGTCTGCCACTTATCTGGGTCAGGGTCATGGGGGTAGCAGTCTAAGCAAAGGTGCCCAGACATCACCTTTCCCTGCCTCCTCCTCCAACTCCTCAAGGGGGATACCGAGGTGGTGCTGGGCCAGCCTTGAGATGTAATCTTCCGAGAGTGTCCTATGTCTGCTCTGAGTCCTGTTCTGGTTGGATATGCCCGAAACACCTACCCAGGGAGGTATCCAGAAGGCATCCTAATCAGATGTTCATGCCACCTCAACTGGCTGTTTTCATTGCAGAGGACTAGCTACTCTACTTTCTGCTCCTCATGAAAGTTTGCACTCCTTACCCTAACTCTAAGGCTCTTTGAAAGAAGCTGATATCTGATACTTGTATCGACAAATTAATTCTTCCGGTCACTACCCACAGCTCACGACTAATGGTTGAGAGTATAAATGCAGATCAATGGGTCAATTAAGAACTTCATCTTTCAGCTCAGCTCTGTGTCCACCACAACCGAATGGTACAATGTCCACAGAACTGTGGACATTGTGCCAATTCATCTTTCAATCCCTTCTTCCTTCACTTGTGTATAAGACCATGAGATACCTAAACACTTCTGCTTAAGGCAGCACTTCATCTCCAACCAGATGAGGGTACTTCACCCTTTTCTGGCTGAGAACCATGACCTTAGACTTAGAAATACATTCCTCATCCTGAGGTCACACCTTAATGAAGCTGACAAGGCAACATCGTCTGCAAAAAGCTGAGATGTGATCCTGAGGTCACAGAATTGAACACTGTCCACTCCTTTGCTGCACCTATAAATTTTGTCCATAAAAATTATTAAAAGTATCAGTGACAAAGGGAAGCCCTGATGAAGTCCCACACACACCAGGAATAAGTCGACAGTGCAAAATCATCAAGCACCTGTGATAAAAGCTAATTTTAAACTGTCATTGCAATGGCCTTATCATCCTAACAATAAAAATGAATAACAGGAAAGCTACATAAATCTGCACAAAAATGACAAAGTAAAAAAACAGAAACCAGGACAATTGTAAGTGCCATTTTCATGTGTTGTTAGAAAATACATTCTAGGTCAATTGAAACACAAAACTCTGCAGTTCAGTGCACATTTGAATTGAGGGTCAAATTATCTTAACATTCAATATCACTTCTTCTTGATGGTATTTCATGCTTAATATCAAATCAGACAAGTCAAGTAAAATGGACTTTGATATCATACCATCTATACACATACTTTGGCACATGTGTATAGATGGTATGAAGTTATGTTACCCTGGGCCACAGTTTAATATTTAGACAATAAATAATGCAATACAACAATACAGAGAGAAGGTCATTTTACATAACATAAGAGAATGCAGAACAAGGAACAACATCTGTACATATGAAAATCATATATACAAAAAACAATCAGTGATGACACTAGATGTACAATGGACAACAAATGAATAACAGAACAGTAATTAGATAAGTGCCTATGATAAAGCAACACATGCGTTGTGTTTAGCGGCCTGCTTGCCTGTGGAAAGAAGTAATTCAGTCTAGCAGTGTTGGTCCTACTGTTTAAATGTTTTCATGTGTTCCCAGTGTTTTTGTGACCGATGGGTGTGTCTAGTATTTGTGATTTTTCATAGTTTCTGTGTAAAAAATACTGCTATTCACTTACTGACCCATGTATTTTTCTAACTATATTTTAAGTTTTTGTAAGTTGCCACTCTGTAACATTAAACACAAACTAAACCACACCACAACGAACTTTTCTACCCCCAATGTCCAAGGCTCAACCAGCAGAACATCTTAAAATTGAGTTCAGTAAGGAATGGTAATTAGAACAATCTAGACATGAACAGGCCATTAAGCCCAACAAAGCTTGCCAGTCCAATCCAATTATTTTTTCCAAAATAACATCAACTCTAGTTTTAAAAGTCCCAAAAGTTCTACTGTATACCACACTACTTGGTAGCTTATTCCATGTGATTATGTGTAAATAAAAACTTCCTAATGTTTGTGTAAACTTTACACTTAACAAGTTTCCAACTATATCCCTGTGTTCTTGATAAACTCATTTTAAAACAACAGTCATGATCCACTGTACTATTTCCCTTCATGATTTTAAACACTTCCATCATGTCACCTCTTAATCTTCTTTTGCTTAAACTGAAAAGTCTCTGCTGTTTTAATCTTTCCTCATAACTCATCTCCTGTAGCTCTGAAATCAGCCCAGTCACTCTTCTCTGGAAATTTTCTAGCGCTGCTGTGTCCTTTTTGTAGCTTGGAGACCAAAATTACACACACGACTTAAGGTGAAGCCTCACCAGTGCATTATAAAGCTTGAGCCTAACCTCCTTGGACTTGTACTCCATACATCATGCTATATAACTTAACATTCTGTTAGCCTTCTTAATGGCTTATGAACACTCTCTAGAAGTTGATAGTGTCAAGTCCACTATAAAACCTAAACCCTTCTCATAAGGTGTACGTTTGATTTTCAGACATCCTCTTGTATATTCAAGCCTAACATTTACACTTCTTATGTGTAGTACTTTACATTCATTGACATTAATTTTCATCTCCCACAAATCTGACGAAGCTTGTATACTGTCCAAGTCCCTCTGTAATGATTCAACAGATCCAAGATTATCTACCAATCCTCCAAGTTTGGCATCATCTGCAAATTTAACCATCTTGGTACTCGTATTCCTATCCAAATCATTTCTGTAATTTTTTAAATTAAAAGCGGCCCTAGCACTGACCCCTATGGAACAGCTGTCTTGACATCAGCCAATTCTGATAAGGTTCCTCGCTCTATAACCCTCAGTTTCCTGTGTCTGAGCCAACTGTGAAGATGTTTACAGATGCTTTAGTTTAAGTGTGTGGAATGGTGAAGGTGAAAGTATTTTGGACTTTGGCTAAGCAATCTAAATGCATGTGTTCACCAACCCAATCAAGAAGGAAGGAATGAAGTCAGTAACATTTTAATCCAGTGGAGTTACGAGTATGAAAATTATGATATACTAAATTATGATAGGATACGATGAGCCACACTATTGTAAACCAAGACAAAGCAATACTGAGCAAGGTAAAACAAGACACAATATGAAGGGTGTCATAAATATGAGACAGAGTCATATAAAGGTTTGGGGCAGCCACCCGTATAATCTGGTATCCTGGCTGCAAAAGTAATAATTAGCAATTAGAGCACTGATATGCACAAAACCAAAGTCCAAAACAGAACTGAGGGACTAGGGAAAAGGTGGAGGTTTTTAAAGGGGAAGACAGGAAGTGAGATCATATGGATTGGGCTCATGGTCTTCAGCCATTGGTTCAAGTCCGGACATGACATCACAGGGACCGGGGCCAGGGCCGGCAAGGTCTTCTTTCATAGGCTCATTCCCGGAAGTGACATCAAAAGAGTCAGGTGGTATCTCCCGTGAATGCGCGGAATTACCAATAGCCTTCTCTCCTGCCCATCATGCATTGCTACTCGGTAAAGAAGGTCATTGTCTAACATAAAGTGAGGGCCCTGTGGCATCGATTGGTTAGTGCGCTGGCCATTGACAAGGACCACTGCATTTTTAGCAAACTTCAGGGAGTTGTCATTCCATTGCTCCCTTTTAAAAGATGCCGGCGTCTCTTTAAATTGAAATCGCAAAATGGAGAGAGGGTCTGCGCCAACCTCAAGGGGCGTGGTTTCCTCCCGTTCCGTCTCAGCGCTGGTGCATGACGTACAGTGCATCCGTAAAGTATTCACAGCGCATAAATTTGCAAAAACCTCAAGTAAACTTTTTTCACATTGTCATTATGGGGTGTTGTGTGTAGAATTCTGAGGAAAAAAATGAATTTAATCCATTTTGGAATAAGGCTGTAACATAACAAAATGTGGAAAAAGTGATGCACTGTGAATACTTTCCAGATGCACTGTATCAGCACGCAACAGCCCGGGAGTTGCCACGTCACTCAGGGAAGCCGCTTCGTCTCTCTCTGCCGGATGATTACACGGCGTGGAGGCAACTTGAGACGGCTCATTCCTGTCTGTAACGAGGCCCAAATTAATCCTGGGAGTGGTATGTGTCTCACCGCTTTTAATTTTAGACCAGTCCCGCCTTAGTATCACCGGGTGTGGAGGATCAGGAAGGACCACTACGGTTAGTTTGTGAACTGATCCACCGTAACTGATGACACAAGCGGCGGACCTGTACCAGCGGATTTCTCTGTGGACACAGGTTATGTTAGTCTTAAATTTTAGCCACTGTTGCGGTAGCACAAATCGGCGGGCAACAATGGAAATGTTGCTACCGGAATCGAACAAAGCTGTGGTCTTGTATCCGTTGACGATCACCACACCAGTATGTGGGACCGCCAACAGATTAGCCAGAGCACACCAACCCCTCTTCGCCCTCCACCTGCATTCCTCACCGCAGACGCCGATACAAGCTCCGGGTTTTACTGGGGGGCTAGGTCTTGGGACGTACCCCGGCTGAGTTCGACATAGGGACGGTTCTGCTCCCCCAGAGTGCGAGGCCACCCTGTTTGTCTCCAGAAGCTCTATGAGCTCTGCCATGTTCTTAAACTGCTTGCCCCAGACCAGCTGGGTGAAGCCATGGGGAAGCGCTTTCAGGAGCAGATAGCAAGCTACCTGCTCTATTATGTGATAGGGCTTGTTTTCAAATGGCCGTAGCCACTGCCCTACCATTGCCCAGAAGGACCAGGCTTGTTTGATGGTCGGCCGCTCTGGGTCCAACCTCCATTTTTTTATTTTACTCACCTGCCAGTCTGGGGCACCCCTAGGTGGTAAACGGGGCTCTGGTTTCACAGGGAGGTGGGCACTCTCCCCCAAGAGAGCATACTGAGCCCATTTGCCAACCCGGGGCAGCCCAACTCTGTGGGCCCCACCCGAACACTCTTTGGCCTTTCTAGGTGGCCTAGTTATGCGTGCTGGAAGCAGAGCCCGCACCGGGTCTCGCTGAACCACAGGACACCCTCCCCACCTGAACACTCGGCCCCGGTACGCTCCCACCTGGGTGCATTGCAGGTCCTGTCCCCTTCTCCTCTGGGACTTTTCCATCCTGCCGACTACGCCAGTGTCATAAATATGAGACAGAGTCATATAAAGGTTTGGGGTAGCCACCCGTATAATCTGGTATCCTGGGTGCAAAAGTAATGATTAGCAAATACAGCACTGCTGTGCACAAAACCGAGTCCAAAACATAACTGAGGGACTAGGGAAAAGGTGCAGGTTTTTAAAGGGGAAGACAGGAAGTGAGATCATATGGATCGGGCTCATGGTCTTCAGCCATTGGTTCAAGTCCGGACGTGACATCACAGGGGCCGGGGCCGGCAAGGTCTTCTTTCATAGGCTTGGTCCTAGAAGTGACGTGAAAAGAGCCAGGTGGGATCTCCCGTGAATGGTCTACAGGAAAGGGAGAAAAAGAATCAGTGCACTCTGCCACATCCCGGCATGCTTCGGAACTGCCCTTACTCAAGCACTTTAGCTGCCTCCCATGCGCACGTGTGTGACAAGGGTAAAGGATAAGATAAGAATGGTTTCTTTGTAAGGTTGCACGACTGATGCATGTTGGAAAACATAAAGGTGCTGTTCTGGGGAATGCCACATAACACAACATTATCAGACAGTAGGCAACGTCTTGTTCAAGTAAAAGAAAGTATAAACGGCAGCTACTGATTTATGTGCACCTACTTTATCATATGTTACACCCCATTTGTCAGCATGAATTCATATGTTATGAGTTCAACAAGACATATATGATGATCCCATGGAAATTTCAGTATGTCCCTACAGCTGGCACAAATTAATTGAATGTGAGTCTCTCTCTACTCTGTACAGCTTTTTCTGTCTCATCACTAAAGACAATTCCTTGGCCACTTCAGTGAGCTGAATTCACTTCCACAAGCCTGGACCATTCCTCAACTTTGCTAACCTTGTGGCATACAGCAATGTGGTAATCAAAAACCAAATCACAGTAGGTATATTACTCCAGTAAGGGTTTTGCTCCTTATCATTAACAATGTTCAGGTCATGATTTTTGCCACTCATAACAAGGAATTCAGGGAGTAAATCAAATGCATGGATTCATGTTTGTTTTGTTACATCTTGGCTTTTCCATTAGAGTTAATCAGTAAAATTTGGGATTCAAATAGGGCAGAGTGTTAGCTCTGTGGCTAAGGATCTGCACTGGTATCTGGAAGGTTACCTTTTCAAATCCTGCTATTGCCAGAAGGAATCCTATTCGGTTGGGCCCTTGAACAAGACTCTTAACCTGAAAATTGCTCTAGGGATGCTGTACAATGACTGACCTTTCGCTCTGACCCCCAGAGGTCATGCAAAAAGACAGTTTCCTCTTGGGAAGTAACAAAGTATATCAAACTATACCCTATTTTTTAAATCCTCTGATTTCTATTGTGTATGCTTGCTTAATGTCACTTCTTTCACTTGTTGGTGATGAAAGGATTGGAACTAGTGTGATCATTTACTTTCATCTCCCATCCATGAAATGGCATAAACTCTGAAATCACTCCTTCAGCCCTGTTGAAATATTGAACATTTAGATGATTACTAGTGCTTGTCCAATCCTCTAGGCAAATTTCATCAGCCCCTTTGTGATCCATTCATGAATGATCTGTTTCCAACTTAAGAGCTACTATTGCCTGGATATTTTTGTTTTTATTTTTGGTCCATTCACAATGACTCCATGTGTTTGAAAATCAAAAGCAGAGCTGTTTGCATTAATATGGCAGCACTTCAGATCTAATGCCACTTTCAAAGTCAACTTTCTTTAGTCTTATATATTTTCTTCTGAGTTGGAAAAATATTTCATTGTTACCTGCCCACTTTCTTTAATTAGCATCATTTGCACAGAAGATCCTGACACTGCAGACAGATGTATTGAATAGAGTGACTGTAAAGAATAGCTGGTTGAAAAGACCACCTGATGTAGCAGATGCAATGGAGTACAAAAACAGATATTGGCAACAAATGCAGAAGGCAATCTG
Organism: Polypterus bichir lapradei; assembly: GCA_026402145.1. Lineage (NCBI taxonomy): Eukaryota > Metazoa > Chordata > Cladistia > Polypteriformes > Polypteridae > Polypterus > Polypterus bichir. Next base: position 18,834,864 of record JANRMT010062798.1, read on the forward strand.
CAATGAAGCAAAATGAAATGCTTGTTAAGAAGTTTCACGCACAAAAGAAGACAGGAGGTAGGAGTTTTCAAGTGAGCTAATGAATGAATATGTAAGTAGAGAGAAATGTTTTAGGGGATTATAAAGCAGATTGAAAAAATAAGATAAGAAATGGACTGATTGGACTGATATGGGAATTAAAATATTAAACTTGGACCTTAATTAGGTCAGTTGTTATTTATAACAATGGTGGAGGTGGCAACCAAAAAAGTAAAATAAAAGACATTTACTGGAGTTTTTATATGCTGAAGTGGAGCCAAAGGGATCAATACTAAAGTGGAAAGCTCTTTTCGAACTGAAAGACCTAAAGGTAAATACAGGGAAGTCCAACATAAAGGTTGGTGACAGGAAACATGAAGGTCTGGGAAAGCAGAAGGCTGAAAGAAGATTGGAGAATTAAGCCAAGAAGGAGTCAAAAGGAAGACTTAAAGAGAAATAGTAATAAAGAGTTCCATTCTAGCTTTACAAAGAAAACTAGAGGAGTGGGAATTTTCATACATAGAACAGTCTCATTTGTAGCATCAGATGTAGTATCTGATCCTGAAGGGAGATATGTGATTGTCATGGGCAACTTATTTAATTGTAAAGTGATTTTGATAAACGTTTATGCACCTAATATCGATAAGGAATTCATGCAAAATGTATTTGCATCCATTCCCAATGCGAACACTCATAAAATTATAATGGCTGGAGACTTTAATTGTGTTTTAAACCCACTTTTAGATAGGACTCCTGTCACAGGGGAGATGACATCTAACATAGCTGAGACAATTACACAGTTTGTAACTGACCACAACTTATCAGACTCCTGGAGGTTTCTAAACCCAAACTCAAGAACATATTCGTTCTACTCACCAGTACATCATTGCTACTCAAGAATTGATTATTTCTTTGTAGTTACTAATTTCTTGCCTACGATTAAATCTTGCAAGTACGACACTATTGTTATCTCCGACCATGCACCTCTGATCTTGGAGCTAAAAGTCATTATGCCCAACACTCTCACCCCGCAGATGGCATCTTAACCCGCTTCTATTAGCAGACAAGAACTGTACAGAATTCATATCCAAACAAATTAGTTTCTTCCTAGAGACAAATAGATCCTCAGAGGTGTCTGCAGGAATACTCTGGGAAACTCTCAAGGCCTTCTTAAGAGGACAGATTATTTAATATCTTTCCCACAGGAATAAGTTAGAAACCAAGAAAGTATCAGAGCTAAGAGGCGAAATTACTAAAATAGATGAAGAACATAACAGGCGTCCAAGCAAGGCTCTACATAGGAAAAGGCAAGCACTGCATTCAGAACTCAACCTCCTGACAACTAAAGAAACTGAGCAACTAATTTATAAATCAAGACATCACTACTATGAACACGGAGAGAAAGCTAATAAGCTTTTAGCTCAACAAATCCATAAGCAAGAAGTTCGCAATGCAATCCCAGTGATCACCAACACGAATGGAGATGAAATCATTGACCATAAAAACATAATGTACACATTTAGAAACTACTATAAATCTTTAAATTTTACTGAGCTTAAAGAAGACAACACACAATCTAATGCATTTCTGGATACATTACAGATACCACAAATAGACACTTTTAGTGCGGAGGAACTCGATAAACCTTTGGCGCTATCAGAAATACTAGATGCTATAAAGTCACTTCAAGGAGGGAAAGCAGCAGGCCCTGATGGCTACCCTGTAGAATGGTATAAGAAATTCTCCACTCAGCTAGCTTCCCTTTTATTAGCAACATTTACAGAAGCTAGAGACAATCAAATTTTACCTCAAACTTTTCGCCAAGCATTAATCACCGTCTTTCCTAAACAAAATAAGGACTTATTACAATGTGCATCATACAGACCAATTTCACTTCTGAATAATGATGTTAAAATACTTTCAAAAATCATAGCTAGAAGGCTGTAGAAAGTGCTGCCTTTGATAATATCACAAGATCAAACTGGATTTATCAAGGGTCGACATTTATCTTCAAATCTTCGACGCCTGCTTAATGTAATATACTCACCAGTAAAGTCAAACACCCCAGAAATATTATTATCATTGGATGCAGAAAAAGCATTCGACATGATTGAATGGAAATACCTTTTCACTACATTAGAGGAATTTGGGTTTGGCCCAAACATTTGTGCATGGATCAAACTACTGTAAAATTAAGCAAGACTTGCATAGATGGTCAACCCTTCATCTCACTCTAGCTAAAAGAATTAACGTTGCTAAGATGAGTATTCTTCCTAAGCTTCTTTTTTATTTCAAAACATTGTGGTATACATTAATAAATCATTTTTTAAGCAATTAGATTCAACAATAACCTAATTTATTTGGAACTCAAAACATTCACGTATCCAAAGAGCGACCCTACAAAGACCTAAGGCAGAAGGTGGCATGGCTCTACCTAACTTTCAGTTTTATTACTGGGCAGCAAACATACAAGCTATAAAATCCTGGACACAAATAGATGAACATACACAGGCTTGGTCTGTAATAGAAGTAAAATACTGCAGCACTTCGTTATATTCCCTGCTTTGTGCCCCAACAAATGTAAATTATAGCCATTTTACTAATAATCCATTAGTGCTTCACTCACTCAGAATATGGAACCAATGTAGAAAGCATTTTAGGATGGAGAATCTTTTATCTGTGGCACCTCTGCAAGAGAACCACCTCTTTCAACCCTCGCAAACATATGCAGTTTTTAATATCTGGAAAAGATTTGGGATTAGATTGCTTAGAGATCTTTATATAGACAACATCTTTGCATTCTATGAACAATTACAATCCAAATGTAACTTTCCAGCTACATATTTCTTTCACTATCTTCAAATTTGGAACTTTGTTAAACAGAACCTGCCCGATTTTCCTCATCTTGCACCCTCCTCCGGGCTGGAAGAAATATTGCTCAATTTCGAGGACTTAGACATCATCTCTGCAATATATAAAATTATTTTACAGTCCCTCCCTTTCAAAGATCCAAGAGAACAATGGGAAAAAGATCTCTTAATCAATATATCAGAAAAAGAGGGGAAGGTAGCAATGCAGAAAATTCACTTGAGCTCCATATTCGCAAAGCATACAATTATTCAACTCAAAATTATATATCGAGCACATCTGTCTCGCTTTAAACTCTCCAAAATGTTCCCAGGTCAAGATCCAACCTGCGAACGCTGCAATCAAGTCCCAGCTTCACTGGGTCACATGTTTTAGGCCTGCAGCAAATTAACATCATTTTGGACCAAAATTTTTAAGTGCCTTTCAGACAGCCTTGGTGTCACAATCCCTCCTAACCCATTAACAGCTGTGTTTGGTGTTCTTCCAGATGGGCTTAAAGTGGAGAAGGACAAACAAACTGTGATTGCATTCACTGCACTATTGGCACGCAGACTTATTTTGCTAAACTACCGAATCCTAACTCTCCTCTTTTAAGTCAGTGGGAAACCAATGTTTTATACTATTTGAAATTGGAGAAAATCAAATTCTCAGTTAGAGGATTGGTACAGAACTTTTTCAAATCCTGGCAGGATCTAATCAATAATATATTAGAATAAGCTCTTAAAGCACCAAGGAAGTAGTTCTTTCCGCATTTCTTTTTGTTCTTCATTCATCTCTATTGCCCTTTTAAACTAATCAATTTAGGTATATTTACAAACTTTAAGTTTTACTCCGTTGGCCATGCTCTCTTTCTTGGGGGGGCCCCCCCCTTTAAGTTGTTTTCATAAAATTTATTTTTTTTTGTAAAAATGGATTTATTTTTATGGAATGATTACAATAAAATTATAAAAAAAATAAAATAAATAAACAGTATGAGAATATTCAAATAATGGCAGATAAAGCAAATCTTTTCATGCATAAATAAGTAAAATGTTTATAAACTTTGTCATATTTTAAGACTTTTGATGAACAAAGAAATGTATTTAGTATGTAGGAATCCTTACCTCTAATTGAAATTTTGTAGGAAACACTCTGGGTTTCTCCACTTTCATATGTAAGACGTCCTGTGTAGGTTCCAGTGTCTTGATATGTCAGATTTTTTATTGTCAATAAAAAGTGAGTATTATTTACATTGACTTTATCTAAGAAGTTTGTATACACTTTGCCATTCTGTTGGAACACTTTTGCAACTCTTAAATCATAACCATCTTTTTTTACAAACTCCCAAGTAATCTCAACGGTTGAGTTGACTTCTAGCCCATGTCCCAGGATGATGTCCTGCCCTGGTGATCCTTGAATTAAATATTCATGTTTTTGTGAAGCAGTGCATTTCTCTGCAAGTAAACAAAAAAAAGAAAGAGATCAATAATATATTTTGCAAATACATAAATATGCATATTTACAGTTTGTCTTTGTATTTACTTAATATGTGGCTTATTACAATATCATTATGCACTGGTTAGTCCTAGTACCTCAGAGATCCAGAGTTGCTTGTGTGGAGTTTGCAGGCTCTCCCCGTTTCTAAAAACTTCCCAGAGAATTTTTCTTCTCACATCCCCAGAGACACATGGGGTATTTTAACTGGAGAATCTAAATGGGCCCACTGTGACTGAGCCTTGAGGTACCCTGCTGTCTTATACATGGCTTGTCTAGTCATTTGCCAGATGCTACCACAGTAACAAAAATGGAAGAACAACTACCATAAACTGCTGCAATATAGTTGTAATGGTGTTTTCCACAGTTTGATCTAGGTAACTTTAATCTGAATTATACAATTCTTCCTCTTAATACTATTATAAAAAGTTAGAGATAAACATCTGCTTAAGTTTATAATAAAACATTTTCTATTTCTTATGAAGTGTCTGAATTATTATCTGCACTGTCTGTTCAACTTTTATAAACACACAACGATACATTTAGATAATTTTTCTCCTTTTCTTAGCTGTTTTTTTGCTGCTAACTCTTAACATAATTTGATCTATATTTTATACAGTGCCTCTGTGTAGTGCACATATACCAAGTGATCTGTAGTAGATTTTTTTTGCTGTACAATCACTGTATCAATGAGTTACTCCAGCTCAAGCTGCATCAGACACAAAAAGTGAACCAGCAGGCTTCTGGTTTACAGTTCATTTCTTTAGCCACAAGACCATACTGCATGAAAAATCTTAATGCGGAGTTATTGTCATCAGTTTAAAGAAAGAATCTATGCAAAAGAACTACAAACATAATTTACTGTATATAGTGCTTTTCTTTACAGAAAACATCCAAAAGCACTTAAAGGAGCACTCCACCCAGAAGTGATATGTATGTTATTTACCTCATGTGGTTATTAGTGATGTTTGAGAAAAAATACTGATCTTATACTTTCACGGAGAATGAAAGTGGCAAAGTTTCAGCTTGAATGGCTGTTGGCAACCAAAGCTGAATGATACCAAACAATATCAAAAATATCAAAAAATATAATATTACTCATGTCACATAATCCACATGCCAAGTCATCCAGCTGTATGCTCACAGTGTGTCAAACTCATATATTATTACTTACATATTGTTAAAAAGAGAACAGTTCTGGTAAAACATAGAAAAAAATTTAACTCAAATGCAAATTCCCCCAAGGTTTAGATTTGTGATCACATTTAGAGTCATACCTTTGGATTCTTTAGATTAGATTAGATAAGATTAGAATTAATCCAATTAGATACACTTTAATAATCCCATGGGGAAATTCAGAGGCATATAGCAGCAGAAACATAAAAAACAAGGTTACTTACTCACAGAATAAATAATACAACAAATCCATCAATAAATAAGTAAATGAATAAATAAGTATTGTTCAGATATTTCAAAATGAATTTAATGAGTCCCCGGGAGTAAGCAGTGAATTTTGCCTGATAGCAGTGGGCAAAAAGACTCCAAGAGGCTCTTCTTAATACATCATGGTGGAATGAGCCTGTGGCTAAAAGTGTTCCAATGGAGGATTTTTCATGATGGCATTCAATTTTGTCACCAATGGCAGTCTGTGAAACTACACAGCTAAATTAAGCTTCAGCCTTATGGACAAACACAAGGCATATTCTCTTCCTGATAATTTTTTACTAGTTTTTCTTTCATTTTTATCTTTATTTGTCCTCATCTCTGACTGCACTTCTTGCTGTGATGACACCACATGAAGCACAATGCTAGCGAATGAATCAGCTGTTACTGAGATGAATTCCTGACCAATGAATTAGTGGGGAGGTGGGTCTTCAATCTGAATGCTCATTCCCATTTGAGCATGCTTCTTTTTCATTCACAAGAGTGTTTTTTCTGAAAAGCTTATTTAGAAATATTTCAGTAAAAATACATGTGTTTGGAAATTGTCAGCATACAACTAGAAAACATGGCATGTGGATTATGTGACGCAAGGTTTTTGCATGGACACTTTTTGAAAGTGATAACTGTAGTCCTGCACTGGTTGCTCTAGATGTCAATACAGGCTAAAACTTTGTGATCTCTGTTGGCCATGAAAACATGAGATTAAAAATGTTTCTCCGACATCACTACAAACCACATGGGGTAATATAAAAAAAATTGCTATTTTTGGGTGCAATACAACAAGAGAAACAATTATTTATGATTTTGACAATAAACAATAAACTGCAAAATGCACAGTCAGAGTAGTTTTTTACATAACAACTAATATAAAATACAGTAATGGCGTACTGCACGATAATGTGCAGTGAATACACTTGACTTATAGTTTTCCTACTCTTTCTCTGTACGTTTAGCATTCGTTTTGCTCAGAGGCTGATTCGCTTGCTGCTTCCTGAGCTGTTCTTTTTTATTTCACCCTAGCGGCCCGCTTTTTCTCTTCTTTCATCGGCATCTTTTTTCCGTTAAAACTGATTAAGTCAGTGTTTATGTTGCAATAAATTACTTCGTATGTTTTTCTTAATTTTTCACTTAAGCTGGCACTTAAGTCTTCAATCTGCCTCAAGAATGATTTAAGATATGAAGAGGTAGAGGAAGTGAAGGCGAAGGTGGTAGGGATGAGAACGGCACCCGTATGCATGCGCCACACAACAGCCCTACTGTACGCTGCCGAGAGTTGATTCTACAATAAAGTAAAATAAAAATAAAAAGAGTAATAAAAATTATCACCATGAAAGTGGATAGTAAAGGTCACGTAGTATATTTGTACCAAAATTCAGGTCAATAGGTCAAACGGTTTGCGAGCTACAGGTGATTTAAAATCCTGGACAGACAAATGGACAGCCACGGTAGCATATTATATAAGAAGAAAAATAAAATATAAGACAGAAACAGACAGATGATGTGCTACACATTCGATATGCTTTCATTTTACCAATGTTATAATAAAGCTGCTCCTGCCCTTTCCATACATTATGAACATTGGATTCATGCATCGACTATAACTGGCCAAAGGTTCTCTGCAGTTTTATCCCCTTTCTTTTCCTGCCAGTGTCTCTAACAGTCCTTAAAGTGCCAAACACTGATGAACAGAAAGAGTTCCCCGATACCAGGCCAGGACTAAAAGGGTCCATAGGCTGTGTGCATGCATTGATTCAGTAGAATCCTAAATGCTGCCTGGCTGATTTCCATTGGTACATTCTCTAGATCTGTTGAGTGTTTTCACTGAGATTTGGGCAGCTGACCAGTACAAGATACCAGGCTATGTTTCTAATTTTAAATGTAGATTTTAATAACTGGTTGTTCTAGAAATTGTGACAACTATGGCTCATTTATATCAAATAAATTACAAATTTTGGTACTATGTATTTATACATTTTTACATTTCTTATAGGACTAAAGATCACAGTCCCTGTTTTTACATGGGGTCTGTCTTTTATTTATTTCTTTTAAAATGAGTTGAAATCCTTCACGTATTGTGTGTGTTGTATTCTCCAAAAGGTTGATCACATAAAAAAATGTAAAAAGTCCTGAATCTTGTGATCACATGGTACACCATACAGTTTTAGGCAATACTACTGTAGGTTTGATGAATTAAAGTAAGAGCAAAGTGATTAACCAGTTCTTATGTCAAAAATAAGTATTTTTAAATAGCTGTTTAAAGAAACTCGGGTCACTGTAGAGATCCGAAAACAGGATTTATACAGGTCTGCTTTTGATCTACAGATAAAACCATTGCTGTAATACTGCAAAGTAAATGCACAGCAACTAATACAGCAATTGTAAAAGCAATGCCACCGAAATAGTTTATCAGGTAATCCTATTTTATAAAAACTTTTCAAGTGCTCCATATTATAAAGTCACCTTTATTTTATAAAATTTCTAAGCTGGGGAAAGCAGGTCTTAGAGATGAAATGTATGTTAAAACAGTGTGAAAGATATTACACTATTATTCTAGAATTAGCTCCCAATTAAAGAATTCCTGTTTTTTTTTTATTTAAAAATGAATACATTTCGCTCATCCACTGTTTCACTGTATCATAAATACAGCAGAGTATCAAAATAACATCAATATTGTGTTTAAAAATAATTTTTAATAATTTAATGTTGAAAGAAAATAGAACTGGTCCTACTCAATGAACCCTCAGGGAGGCCACTTCTAGCTATGGACAGGGCAAAGAAACACTGTCTTCAGGCTTCTACATATGAAAATGATTTGATAATTAAACTAACAGATCTGTGCCTGGATGTACCATCAGGGTAACTTAAGTGCACAGCCTGAACCCTCCTCACAAAGGGTGAAAAAATGCCTAATAACAGGAAAAGTGCATACATTCACAACAATCTGCTAGTCATACAATATCCCTACCTTGAAGCAATTGACAGCATTAATATTGCAATAAGAGCATACAGCGAGAATGTTGCTTCTTTTGTTAACCCTAAGCAGTTACATTCCATTAACACACAAGTCATCTGTGATACAAAAAATGAGACTGACAAACTGTGTGGCTCAGTTTGACTGAATGAACCCATGATTCATTAATTTTGAAGCAAAGTACTGTTGATCAGATGACTTGCTGGATGTGCTGCATGTGAGGATGTAGGGTAACTGGCTGAACCCTCAGTGTTTTATATGGCCTATTATGCTTGGCGCTTTCATTGTAACAGCAATCATGTCATCACAAGTGCCAAGTAATAGTGACTCAGACTCTGGTGCCTCATGACTTTCTCAGACCCCCATTGCAGAAAGCAGAGGTGCTTCAATGCTTTGGATTCCACATACAGTATGCAGGTAGCGGTAATTTGATGTGTCATCAGAAAGGCATCTCTACCAGCCAATGAAGGTCTGTAGTATTGTGATTGATTATGTATGAGGTGGATTAGCATAGTACATATACACTTGTCAGTTTGTGTATCTGGGTGCCACTCCTCTGAGGCCTCTGCCATCAACTGCCACCCAGGTCAAATTGCAACTAGGCTATTCATCTCAAAAGTGTTCAGCTCACAGGAGGGATAATGTGAGAAGTGCAGGAGAGGCTAGAGACCTTGTAGAGGTCTTACAGGCACAACCAGCTGGGAGGAGACCCCAGGGAAGATACAGGGATTGTTGGGAAGATAAAATAAGATGCCTTGGGATCCCAAAATATGAGCTGGCAAGTGAGGTTGGGGAAAGGGATGTATGAGCCTCACTGCAGTGAAAAGAATAATTTTTCAAAGATATAATATAAAATTTGAAAAAGTACTTTGAACAAACCATACATACTGCAGTTGAGCTAATCGGAATGACCTTACATTCAGAAGAGGGCTGATAACACCACTTTTAGCAGCTTTAGTCACCGACACAGATGTGAAAAGCAATATGGGAGTCACTGAGACCACTGCAGGATATAACATGGCCTCAAAAAACCCTAAACCTCAACAAAGGATCCCCTTTTCTGTTTTTTAATTTATCAGGACACAAAACCCTCAGCTACAAGTCATCTTTTGCCAAAACATGGCACATGCCTTTTAAAAATGCTTCATTGATGTTTGTTAATGGTGATATAAGAAGAAAGCTGATTTTCCACAGATGCACTCATCTATTTGTTTGTTACATTCATAGCGATACACAAATTAACTAAACAGGGAAATGAAGTTGACCTGTCATTATTATTAGTTCAATCACTGTACCTGATATATTATTGAGTTATGTGATGTTGAGAATTTGTGAGTATTTGAGTGTGCCTAATGAGGGTGTCTTCAGTGGATGTAGTGAGGTGAAGAATGGCTTTGACACCCTAGACCCAGTGCCAGGTAAACCATCTAAATTCTCAGGTTTATGTAGAATAATACTATGATCAATAGTATTAAAAGCAGCACTTACATATGAAACATGATAATGGTGGCATTTCTTGTATTGGAGGAGATAAGGCCATTACTTACAATACAAGTTAAAGTAGTTTCTGGGCTGTAGCAGCATGAAAATTGTATCAGAGTTATTTTCATTATAAAAGAGTTGAATGGGATCGATGTTACTGTTTTGTCTAAAATCTACAAATAAACAGTATTAATTTCCATCTCTTAGTGCCCCGATTTAAAGTAGTTTGCTCATCGTTTCTATCAACACCTTTCGTTTTTTGAGTTGCATGTCAGTCATTTTTGACTGCTATTCATTCGTCCCATTGATGTTTTATCTATGCCTTTTATAGGCATTTAGTGGTAAGCCCCTTTTTGATGTAAGGTAGATCCTTTATATTCCACTTAACTATGGATGAAATCCAATTTTTTTTGCTCATGTTTTAGCCAGTGGTATGTTTAATAACTTTCTCAAGCATAAAACTCCAAAAGCAGCTTTCACTTCACACCTCAACTTTTATAGTGAGACGGTGCTCCCATGCAGTGGGCTGGCAGCCTGCCCGGGGTTTGTTTCCTGCCTTTCACCCTGTGTTGGCTGGGATTGGCTCCAGCAGACCCCTGTGACCCTGTAGTTAGGATATAGCGGGTTGGATAATGGATGGATGGTGTTCCCAGTTCATTGTCTGCCAATCCGCCTTCTAAATCAAATCCTCTTTTACAGGGTGATCAAAATCAAGTTCCTACTTTAGCTGTGTTGAAAATGCTGGAACTTAATGCAACATGCAGGTCTCATAAATTATATTTAAAAAATAATTTGTTTCAGGAGTATGTCCTCTTGAGCTTTGCTTCAGCAGGAGTAGAGATATTTTTCTGAAATTGTTGTTTACGTAAGCATTATGTCAAAAACAAGAGATTATATGTGCTAAACATACACAGTATCTTCAGTGGATAAAGATAACATTTTTAATATTCATTTTACTGTGTAATGTACATGTTTTGAACATATAACCTGTAATATACTGTGCCCATTTTTTGGTAGCATCATTAGCCCCTTGCTGTGAAGCAAGCAGCTGGACATATTGGAAAGTGCATAGTAAAGTCCTTCTGCAATACTGTATGGTTATGTTGAAATTTTGAATGGCTGCTAGGTTATGTGTAGCTTTACTAAAAAATAAATAAACTGCTTTAAATGCTGAACAGACAGACAGTACAGTTATCAAAGGTTTCAGCCTTTTTAAACACTTAAGAAAAAAAAAATTAATGGTAGCATTTAGGAATTCACACGGCTGTGTATATATACTGATAGGGAGATTTAAAAAATAAAGATCATCAGATAACTACATGAAGTTGTCGGTTGCTTCACAGCGTGTTTCTAACTGTTACACCTGCTTCCATTTCCTGTTTATTCTGTCTTTTACAGTTCTGCAGTTTCTCTTGCCACCACCGAGAATTCAAGCAAAATGACAATTTTTTGGCTAACTGAACAGATTGTAATATGCAAGCTTTCGTGGGAACTAAGGATTCTTCTTCGGGCAAGATGTAAATAAATAAGCAAATAAATAAATATACCCACACTATGGTCTGAACACATACCAGAATGACTAAAAAACAAAAAAATTAAAATGAAAGAAACTTTTGACTTGGCTGTCAAAAGTTGGCAGTCCCAGTGAGGCATTATGCAGGTGTATTGCTGTTGGTCTAAAGGAGCCCCCATAGCATTTCTTCACACACTTCTACTGAATAATTCATAGGCTGAAAGTCCTCAGTGTGTCAGAGAAAGAATGTGCATCATTGTTCATAATGAACACTCAGTTTTGTTTAATTTTCTCTTTTGCTATGAACTCCAGGGGGTCCATAGTGTGTCCCATAACTGAGACTGTCCTTTTATTCAGCTTGATGATTCAGTGGGACTTGAAGTGATGTTACCAGCCCAGCACACAACAGCATAGAAAATCACACTAGTCATCACAGAGTTATAGCTGATTTAATATTATTTAATAGAGCATTAAGAGTATGTACATTTAGTTTGAAATAAAAAAAATGAATTAAAACATTTATGCTTAAGGTATGAAATGATTAGTACATACGCCTATAAAGAAGCCAGCAATGACGTAAATGTTTTTCTACTTTTAAGTCACAAGTGTATTTCTCTCTAATGGATGAAGTATACAAAATGAATCATAATACTTACTTATTTAGCTTATCTGACTTTACCGAAGCCCAGTGTGCTTAGAAGTTTGCATTTCTGAGAAATGAACTGCAAATCCAATCTACCGTAAAAATAGCATTACTGTTCTTTCCAGAGAATGCTCTCGTGTTACATCTTAACTTTCAGTTCAAACAATGGCACTTTGTCAAGTAAATGATTTTACTTATTAGCATCTTTTAAGCAATGATATTTAAAGAGTTTGGGAAACAGAAGGATCAGTTCACAGACAGAACTGAGTGAATAACATCTGTGTGTTAATGTTGAAATGAAAATCTGGTTTATAGGTAATGTATTTTCTTATGTTCGTACAACACAATAATTTTGAAATATCTGCACAATATACGTTTATTGGGCGGCACGGTGGCGCAGTGGGTAGCTCTGCTGCCTCACAGTTAGGAGATCCAGGTTCGCTTCCTGGGTTCTGCCTGCATGGAGTTTGTATGTTCTTCTTGTGTCTGTGTGGGTTTCCTCCGGGTACTCCGGTTTCTTCCCACAGTCTAAAGACATGCAGGTTAGGTTCATTGGTGATCCTAAATTTTCCCTAGTGTGTGCTTGGTGTGTGTGTGTGTGTGTGTGTGCCCTGCCCAGGGTTGGATTCCTGGCTTGCACCCTGTGTTGGCTAGGATTGGCTCCAGCAGACCCCCGTGATCCTGTAGTTAGGATATAGTGGGTTGGATAATGGATGGATGGATATTTATTTATTTATTTATTTATATGTATCAATTGATTGATAAATTGATTGGCTGCATTATTTGTCCTGTGCATGTTTTTTTATGTTTCTGCTGTTGTATGTATTTGTATTAGCCCATGGGTTTAGAAAATATCTAATCTACTCTAAATCTTACATAATATAATTGTAAAATTAGTATTATTTGTGTTATTATTAAGTATGGTGGTGGATTTTAGGAGGCCCAGGCCCCTCATGGACTCAGTGATCATCAGAGGTGACTATGTGCAGAGAGTGCAGACCTATAAATACCTGGGAGTGCAGCTGGATGATAAATTGGGCTGGACTGCCAATACTGATGCTATGTGCAAGAGAGGACAGAGCCGACTATACTTCCTTAGAAGGCTGGCGTCCTTCAACATCTGCAATAAGATGTTGGGTGGAAGTATAAGCAGAGGTGGGTAAAGTAGCCAAAAATTGTACTCAAGTAAGAGTAGCGTTACTTCAAAATAATATTACTCAAGTAGAAGTAAAAAGTAGTCATCCAAAAAATTACTGAAGTAAGAGTAAAAAAGTACTTGGTGAAAAGACTACTCAAGTACAGGGTCACTGTTATAATAAATTATTTATTTTTTAGAAATGTTGTAATAAGACAGACAAAAATATAAAATAATGTGCAAATTCTGCTTTTTTCCAAAATAATAAAATAAAAAATGAGTAAAAATAACATCTTTACAAAATAAAGATGCACAAATAACACAAAGTTCCAAATCTCAGTTTTTCACAACAAAGCTTTTGAAGCCAATGCCTACAGTAGGTAACATGTATGTTTGAACAGTGCAAACTACTTACAGTGACAAGATATACTGTACACCGGGGTGCCCAATACGTCAATCGCGATCAACCAGTAGATCAGAAAGGTAGTGCAGGTAGATCGCGTTGCAATCAAAAAATTTTTTTTTAAATGTTAGTCTATCATATATCCTCCCTATGGCATTTGCCACTTGATTGACATACAGGGCGGCCAGTCTGAGATCTCTTTTCTTCTAACATTCTGGTCATCCCGCACACACGATCAAATGTGCAAGCTACTGCAAAACTCCAGCTATCTAAGTGATCTAGTTAGTCTTCCAATTTATATCTGATTTGGGGAACATCCAAAACCTCGTGTCAGAGCTGGAGACACAATGGAAGGAGTGTGCGCAACTTCACAGCATATGCTACACACAGCAGATTGAAAATTGTCTATCAGACTTTGACAGTTTCAAGACTCATCCTTACTTGAGCCAATCGCTACATTTAAGTGCTATCCATTTAGGGAAGATGTTGAGGGTGATTCACCCGCATCAAAAATTGCAACACTGTTTCACCTAAAACTCCTCTACAGTGGAGGATGAGTTTTTGACACAACAGGATGACATTCAGCTGAAGTATGGGGCTCATGGACAGTTTTGGAACTTACTCACAGCGGAAAAGTACCCAAACATGAGGAAATGTGCTACCTCCTTGACTGCATTATTTGGCTCTACTTATTTATGCGAGCCAGCTTTTTCCCACATGAAGATTATTAAATCCAAATACTGTAGTGACCATAAATGTATTGAATTGTTATTGTGCCATAAGGGTTATTCAGTTATGCAAGGTATGACAACATATATTTTATGTGTAAAGTATACTCAGTAAAAAAAAAAAAAAAAAAAAAATATATATATATATATATATTGGAAAATGGATGGATGGATATATATATATAGCATTTTCAATGTGGGTAGATCATTTTGACCCGGTCATTTTAAAAGTAGCTCACAGCCGAAAACAGTGTGGACACCCCTGCTGTACACTGACAGTATAAAACTGCATATTCCTTGCCCTCCAAATAGCACAGCTGATAGAAAATAACATTAGAACAAGGCAGCTTGTGCACATACAATAGGTCTCACTTTACCTTCACTGTCTTGTGTCTGTGCATGTTTGGTTAAAATGTGCTTGTTCTTCACTCAGTGAAGTGATAGTAAAGCTTCAGCAGGAATGGGCTCTCATTTTTCATGTACAGTATTCTTTCTTTCCCTGTCCGCTGTCTGTGAGGAATTTGTGCCGCTAGGACGCAACAGTTTGTGTGTGGTCATGTGACTGCATATCTACGTCTGATTTGTGAAACGGAGCCATGTGATTATTGTTGCTACGTCTGATTGGTGAAACAGAGTCTTGTGATTATTGTTCCTACGTCTGATTGGCGAAACAGTCATGCAGTAGATCCACTGCCGTATTCTCTCTGGCAAAAATATAGCGTACTGTATCTAATGGAAAAAAAGTAACGATTTGAGTGTTGCCCAATGTAGTGGAGTAAGAGTAGCGTTTCTTCTTCACAAATGTACTCAAGTAAAAGTAAAAAGTATGGTGCAGTAAAACTACTCTTAGAAGTACAGTTTTTTTAAAAAGTTACTCAAGTAAATGTGACGGAGTAAATGTAACTCGTTACTACCCACCTCTGAGTATAAGGCAAGATCAAGCAGGGGTAAAATGCGTGCCGAAAAAAATTTCTCTGTCCAAAAGTTCCTTTTAAAAATATTTAATGAAAGTTAAAAGCAAATAATCCACACAAGAATAAAAGAAAAAATAGCTACACACGTAGAATAAAAGGCAAAAAAAGGAAAAATGTATCTTCTCTAAACCTAGCTTTTCTTGAGAAGCTTTAGCTATTTCTGAACTTAAAACTTTACTTCTTCTTCTTTACTCAAAGATTCTTAACTTCTTCTATACTAAAAGATTCTTAGTTTCTTCTTCTGTATGCTTTAAACGTTCAGCTCATTACTTAAATAAGTGCTGTTTTATGAGTTACTTCACACACTCAAAAGGCCCATAGGCCCGTTGGCACGTAAGCAAATGCCCAGGCATGGTTTAAAACCATATGCCTTCCACACCTTACACATGGCAAGGCTGGTCACTAATTGAACAATAATATTTAGTCACAGCAGATAGAAATAGCTAGAATATACCAATTTTACTCAACTTATGGGGGTTATAGGAACCTCCCATAGATTATGTATTGTCATCTTAGAAAAATATTCATGAATCTTATATAACTAGGAAAATGGCTTTTACACCAGGTGTTATGGTGTATGAAATCTGTACATTTTGGTTCCCATTATATTTTGTTTGAGACAAGACAACAGATGAACTAAGACAAATCAAAGCAGGTTTTCTTCCCTTACACCTTACTTTTATAACATTTGTTCATAGCTTAGTGCTAATTTGGTTTACAGCCTTGGAAAGGAAGCCTGAGCTGATACCTCAGGCTATTGATTACTTTATGGATGGACATCTGGGACATCAATTGGGTTTACGGTCTGGGAAAGGAAAACTGAGGCAATATCAAAGAACTGTATTACCTGGGGAATTAATTCATCAACCATTTTGACAGCCAGCCAATCAGGTGCATGTGTTGTGAAACCAAGGCATGACATTTCATAATAAATATGCCTTGGTTTGAGACAGAGAAGAAGCAAAGAGAAGAAGGAAGAAGAAGAAAGTACAGAAGGAGAAGAAGAGGAACGGACGAAGACGGCACTGGTCGTCAGAAAGGCATCATGTACATCGATTGGTAAATCAAACGCCTCCCTGGGACATTCATCCTTGTCATCTGTATTTTTTTCATAAGCTTTTTCTAAAGACTATATATATTCAGACTTTCCTATCAGTACCTATTTTCTATTATTCTTTGTTCCAGTGGTATTATTATTATTCTTGTAATAATAATAATAAATACCATGCTGCTTTCAACTTTCTATGCTTTGTCTTAATGTCTAGAGTGATAGAATTAATAAGTTAGATTTCTTTGAGCACCTAGTGTAGCCAGATTTTTTTTGCCAATATATCTGTGCTGCAAGGTTTATAAGGCTGAGAGTGAGGGCGCCACTCAATAGAAGGGACAGTATGAGAAGAAGAAGGTATTCTTGGCTGATAAATGGCCTATAGTCAAGAATGCTGAGTCTTTGTATGTTTAAATGTATTCTTGTAGACCAAAAGTAATATTTAGGTCTGAGATATCACTAAAACATTGTATGTTGTTCGTGCCGATAATACGTAAGTCTCTTGAAGTGCTGAGTGACAGGCTGTGTTATTCCTAACGCACTTCCGTGGTTTAAAGTGCTAGAGGTTAATCAGTGTGTGTGTCATTCATGGGGCACTGTTGTGGTTAGGGTCTGTGTGTATGCGTATAGCTATGTATGTGTGTGTTCATCTTAAAGTGCAACAGTAGACCAACCCGATAACGAACTTGACGAGAACACTTACCCTAGAGGAAACAGGTAAAGGGCAAGTAGAGGGAAATACCACGATAATACACCAGGGAACGAGTAATTTAATGAATGTGTTGAGAACATCAGTTTATATTTGATAAATATTTTGGCTGGTCCTGCCTGATGCTAATAATGCACAGAACTCACAGGCCATGTTCAATCAGCAGATAGAGCATGATGACAAGGAGAATAAGAATTACCATCAGTTGAATCAGCAAGTACACACTAAGTGGCACAAACAGATATCGTGGGTAGCTACATAGAGGGCCTGGAAAAAGAACTGTGCACTTTGATGCATGAAGTGCAGCAATGTACAGAAAAAGTACAGTCAGTTTGTTCGTTATTACACTGGTCTCCATAGTTATTTTACTCTGATGAAGCTGTACAAGTATCTTGAACCTTGTTTGTCTGAGGGCACAAATTCTTATTTGTCCAAATTTCAGCTCTTACTGCTGACACTTATGAAACTAAGACTGCATCTTGGGCATCAGATTCTTGCTGACATGTTTCATGTTTCACAAGGAACAGTGTCCAATGTATTTTTAAAAGTTCTGCATGTGCTTTTTGAAAAGTTGAAGCTTTTAATTGCATGTCCCGAGAGGAAGGAACTGAGAAAAACCATGCCTGTAAAATTTATTAGGTAATTTGGTCGCAAAATAACTGTGATAATTGACTGTTTTGAAATTCTTATTGATATACCCTTCCAACTATTGGCGCAGGCACAAACCTATTCTTCATACAAACACAAAAACACTGCCAAATACTTAATAGGCATATCACTCCAAGGAGTAGTGACATTTGTATCCCAAGGTTAGAGTGGTCTTGCTAGTGAGAAACACATTATTGAAAATTCTGAATTTTTAGATAAGCTTCAGTTTGGAGATGTTATTCTGGCTGACATAGATTTTGATATTGCAGAAAGTGTGGGACTGCTGTGTGCCGAGGTTAAAATCCCAGATTTCACAAAAGGCAGAAGCCAGATGCCTGCATGGCACATTGAAAGAAGCAGGAAGATGGCACATCTCCGAATCCATGTAGAACGTGTTATTGGAAATATCACCCAGAAATATTCCATTTTGAAAAGTATTATTCCAATAGATTGCCTAATTACACAGGAAGGAGAGACCACAACCCTGGATAAAATTTTTACAGTGTGTTGTGCTTTATCAAACATGGGATCTTCAGTTGTACCTTTTACTTAACTGTATCAATTAATACGTAATTAACACAGTTTGACAGAGGTCATGCTGATGGTGCAATTATTTTTCACTTAGGATCCTCAGGTTGAATATTTTCTATAAAGCACATATAAATGATCATGACAATTACTTGTTTCTTGACAGTTTTCTGTGCATGTATAGTCTGTGCATGCATGAGAGAGAACCTTAGAGAGAATGTAACCAAAAATGCCGAATGCATAATGCTAGTTCACATTTTCATAATATAAAACTTTATTTCCTTATATAAAGTCCCAAACTGTGTTTTATTTAAAAGAAAAACAAGTTTCCTATTGCAAAATTGTAAGCCATTTAGCTTATTTTAATACAATATAGCAATATATATATATAAAGTTCTTTTCAAAAACTTTTGGTGGATTTGTCTTTTCTCTGCCTAATGAATACAATACAGTTAACAAGGTATGAACTCCTTGCTGTACTTTGGATGCAAACATAGAATGCAAGCTCTCTCACCTGCCTGTTCATTGGAACAATGGCTTTTACCAAGCACCAAATAAATAAACAAGGCCACGATATTGGCGAAAATACTTCATCTCGCGTTCACTCTGTTATATTTACATCATATAGATCCCTGCCGCCAATTGCCTCCAACTTCTTGCAATACCGCATCGAACTTTCTGCATCTAACTCAGCGACGTATGGCATCTTTGAAATTCCCTGTAAAATGGCCACTAAACACAAATTGTGACGTAATATGCATTTAACTTAATACAACCTATTTCCCCTTGGGAATTAATAAAGTATCTATCTATCTATCTATCTATCTATCTATCTATCTATCTATCTAT
>JANRMT010062798.1:18859384-18872428 GCA_026402145.1 Polypterus bichir lapradei
ATTAAGAAGAAAAGTAAACCTTTTTAAACTGATGGAAAATATACCAATAATTATTTGTTAAGGATCTCTTTGTATACCACGTTGTCAGTTCAGCACTCCGGTTGTAATATGACCAAGCTGTGCGAGCTTACTCTTGAGCATGCAACGTATAGTTGTCCAGGAGAAAAGCAATCTTGCCTCAAATCAATGGCAACCTTTTGTAGGGTCTGTCCCTGAGACTTATTAATTGTCATTGCGAAGCAGAGCCTTAATGGAAATTGAAGGCATTTGAATTGAAATGGGAGATTAGATGGTATAACGAGGATGCGAGGAATAAAAACTGTCTCACCTGAGGCATTGGCAGTAAAAACAGTTGCTTCAATTAGGTTGTTTCTTATATGCCGTTCATTTATAAAACAGTGGAGAAGCTGTGTAAAGGCTGCTTCACAAAAAAACAGCGGAGCGCGTTATATGGGCAGGCAGTCAGCCAAAGAAGGGAATCAATAAATAACTATAATCTTAATAAACGAACCCGGGTCTCCTAACTACGAGGCAGCAGTGCTACCACTGCGCCACCGTGCTGCCGCTCAGCTTATATGCCATACCTAAATATTGTCTAATGTTGCTTTAAATATACCATTCTGTATTTACCATCTGGGCTTCTTTTCTTTTTCTGGGGAGGCTGGTATTGTGTATATCTTCAGTTACTGTAGTTTATTTGCCTGTCAAGAGACAAAATGATATGCTAGGACTAACATTTAAATTAATATTAAAGTCTCTTTATTTTAGAGCTGCTGGAAAAGATGTTTATATATTTTTAACCTTTTCACTAGTCATTGTGATTGATTTTTACTAAATGTGTCCAAACTTCTTCTGATTAAGTTTTCCCTTGTGATCTTGAAATGAGGAGTAAGAATAGATTTGTTATCATGGGTATTTGGTACAAAGTAATGTAATAATAGAATCTAATTAGTTTAAATTCTTGTAATAAAATTACACTTACTGACTTGAATAGTTTTATTTACTTACATTTGACATGTTTCTAAGCAAAGTACTGTATATTATCTACAGTATATACTGTAAGTATATGAAATTATAAAGTCTGTCCATCTGCCACATGAAAGTAATGGGGCTAGAAACTCGATCTTAGTCTTAATCGAAAGTGTAGGACTGGATAAATTCTGGAAATTCTAAAAATTTTAGGTAGCAACAACTTCAGCAAAGAGACCTGTGGTTGTGTGTTTATTATGGCAAAGTAATTGCAAAACTGAGGGACATGGCAGAGGAAAAACAAAGAGAGTCAACATCTGCTGAGTATCGAGAAGATTGCAGAAGCCAATTATGTAATTGAGAACACCATAACAGAAGAAAGAAGAAGAACAGTAGTGAAATCTGCTGAGTGTCAAGTGCAGGATATAGAATGCAAGATCAACAAAAATGGAGAAATGCATGCCATCAATTGAGGATATTGTAAAATACATGTTCAGAATTCATAATCAAGTGTTAGTTCTTCTATGTGTAAACAACTGGGAGAGAGTTTCCTTTTGGTTATATCTTTCCATTTGTGGTGTCACTCAGCCAGCTCCCTAAATCAAAAGGTTCCTTACTTTACCTTCTAAAAGCAACATACTTATAAAACAACATCCTGTTTTTAAATGTATTTTATCTATTGACCGTCAAACATTGAAATTTATTAAATGTGCATAATGTTTATAGCAAAGTAATTGCAAAATAAAGTGCTAACCACCATAATGGCAGGAAGAAGAAGAGCAGCAGCATCCACTGAGCATCAAGCAAACAGCAGAAGACACTTAACAAATGAAGACAAGACACTAAAGCACATAGACAAGCAAGAAGTAATCCTGAATATGGATCAACTGACCAAGCAGGCAAACTCAATGGCTCATACATATGCAAGACAAACTCCAGGATACAGGATGCAAAAACAACAACAAGAGAGAAATGCAGACAGAAAAACAATAGGACCATCAAATACTGGAAACTTCTGACCATTTGCAAGCATTGCTTTTAAATCTGTTTCCTTGAAAAGCACTACCTAGGAATGTTAGATCACTAATGTGATCACCATGAAGCTGTGCTTTATAAGAATGAAAACACTGACAAATATATCCATCCATCCATTATCCAACACTCTATATCCTAACTACAGGGTCACGGGGGTCTGCTGGAGCCAATCCCAGCCAACACAGGGCACAAGGCGCAAGGCAGGAAACAAACCTCAGGCAGGGCGCCAGTCCACCGCAGACTAACAAATATATTTTTTGTATAATGAATTCTATACAACAACTCTTTTAAACAGTTCATACCCCCAGGCCAATAAATATTAAACTGTTAAGTCCTAAACAATCATCTGCTTGACAGTGTAACCAAAACTTTATTGACCACTTGCACTACAAGCCAGTTTGCAAGGTAATCTTTAAAGTAAGATGCTTTCCTGCTGTCACCTGACAGATAATTGAACTATTATTCTATCATCCACTGTGTCCTACAGACATTGCATCCTAAAATCTTTGTAATATTTACTTTTGTGGATTCTTCTTCTATTCAACATACTCGCCTTACATGTTACTTTAAATATCCCATCCAAAATAATGCGTATTTAGCTGTTATTTCTTTCATGACCAGAGTTTACTCTGCGCTGGTTACAAAAAGCTACATTTGGGTCTTGAGTCTTACTGAACAAAGTATTCTTATAGATCATTTATTAATATTTTGTATTGAAATGAATGTGTATACATTAAATATTGTGCAATTTGATGCCTCTATCTTATCGAACCAGTGTCCTGGGTTCAAGACCTATTTCAAACTGGCAATGTTCGGATGTGTTGCATGAGGAAGCTCTTTAATTTACTTACACCCAATCCAGTGCTTGTTCCTGCTTAGTGCTTGATGCTGGTGGGATGAGCTCAAGCTCCCATAAACCATATGAATTTATGCAATTACATGTGTCTCTTTCATATTGTTTTGTGATATAATCGTTGTTTTCCTTTAATCGAATATTTTTATGTTTTATCTTACCCTTACCTTGCCCAGAGCTGTTTTCCTGCCTTGCACTCAGTGCTGCTGGGATAGGCCCCCAGGCTTCTCACAACCCTGAAAATTGATTTATTGAATTTAAAAATGTATGTATATGCTGGTGTATTTATTTATTTTTAAATAGTGTACTTCCAATTACAGTGGAGGGCACTTGCACAAATCCAAAAATATTAGTAAAATACATTCATACATATGTACTCACTAACATGCATCCATTGTCATATCTGCTACTGTTCTGTATTTCTAAACCTGTGAATGCTGACTGTATTTTAAAAACTTAAACTGACAACAAGCTTTATAGAAGCCCTTGACGTGAACTCACAGCATTAAGGTGGAAGTAATAAACTCAAAACATTTTATTTGAACTTTACCTAGTAAAAAATAATGATTGTTTCATTTGTACATTATGAAAAGAAAATTGCACTCCCCTCCAGAGATCTAAAGGCACTGCTTGTCACCAAGTCTATGGACAATGATAGTAATACAGCAGTTCATTATTTAATGTTTAATTAAGGCTCTTTTTCCATGACCGAAAACTCCTTTGCTCATAACCGGCCACGCTTCATGCTTATTTTGAATTTCGAAGTATTTTATATATAACTGTCATTCAACTTAAGCTGAGTATTTTCAGAATACAAAAACTGAACAAGGGTATGTCATACAAACTCAGTCAACATAATGTAGCTATATTGTAATGCAAGACTTAATTTTTTCTTCACTATATCCCTTGAATTATGAAAATAATTCACAATGTACGGATTAAAGGTGAATAAACCTAAACATGAGATTCAACACGATCATATGAGGTTCAGGCATAAATACAAACATTACTGCCAAGTAGAGGGCATAAATTTTCAAACAACTTGAAAGAATAATCTATCATATAAAAAAAAATCACAGCTTTGTACACACAAAATGACCCCTGACATTTTTGCAGTTCTTAAGTGTGTTTCTACTATGAGGAAAACAGTTGACCACTAACTCCTAAACATTTAAGTGGATCTGACAAATGAATGTCACAGCATGAATTACGCTTACCTGAGATAGCTAGATGTAGTATGAGGCATGCCTTCACAACTGAAAGTGGCTTCATTTTCTGTGTTTGTATGATCTCTTATGTTTCCTGTAACTGTGTTAATATTTATGTCACTGATGTGGAATCAAAACCATCATCTGTCACATCCTTCCTGCAAAAACACACACACACACAATTTTAATCTTTGAATAAAAAGTACTTTCAGGTTTACTTGCAAAACATTTGGAGATGAAATTGGTCTCAAACAATTAAAATAATTTCTTTACAGCATACAGCATGTGACTTCTATCCTCCTAGGTTTGAACTCCTGTGTGTGAAGTTTGCATGTTCTCCTATCTTCTGTGTGGGTGTGTTTGATTTTTTTCTGACTTTAAAGTGTGAGCGTCACCTAATATGGACTCTTCTGCTGCTCAAGGGTTCTTCTCATCTTAAGGCCAGGACAGACACTGACTCCCTCCAAGCAGTATCAGATAGGCAGGTTGGCAAATAAACAGATGAAGATGTGTCTTGGGTGGGTATGAGATTTAAATTTGAGGTAATTATAGTAGAAAAGCACACTATACTCTGCCATGGATAAATGTTCTCTTCTGGTTGTTTTATTTTTCCTTTATGTTGGATACTTCTTTCAACTTTTTGGTCATATCGCAGCTCGTAAATGTACACACACTAGCACCAAAAAGTTAATCTATTGTAGAAACAATTATCAAAGCTCAAATCCAAGTTATGGGTGACTTCTGACCTTTTCAGGAATATCTACATGATATTGCACTAGATTTTCCTGACTTAATCAACATGGTGGTAAAGGTGCAGCCAGTATGGATGCACAATTTCACTTATTTATTAGGATCATGTAAGCATTTGTTCCAAGCTTTACACTGTCTGAGAAAGTGGTGTGGGTGCCTTAAAGAAATGGCTAATGTGATGCGTTTAATTACTTTGTTGTATTCTCTGTCATGAACAGTGCAACAATCAGAAACTTCAAGAGATAACAAAGTGGGTCAAGTTTGATGGTATAAATTTGGTGTTTTTGAAGGTTCAGCTCATCCCAACACTCTTGATGATCAAAGTACAGCTCAATTAGACAAATAAAGGCAAACCCACTCCATGTCTGTGCTCACTGTTTTGTCAATGACTGTTGAAGCAACTGAGTGTCCCTGCATTGGTGTCCAGGGAGTGAGATGCAGACTACACATCTATATGATTGCGATAAGGAATGCTATTGTTTTAAATCATAATTTTGAAAACCATGTGTCCAGGTAATGTGCAAATGTGAATAGTTACAGGGTAATGTTTGTTTTGATTAGAGAACCAATATATCTGAGTATGTGTTTTTGTATAACCCATCTACTACCTACACCAAGATATGCTGCTGCTTGGTCTGTCTTGATTTGTATCAAATCATTGTGGCCTGTCCGGCATCGTCATCTACCAAAATACACCGAAACATATTTAAATATTACATATGTTATTAGCCCTGCGGTGGGCTGGCACCCTGCCCAGGGTTTGTTTCCTGCCTTGTGCCCTGTCTTGGCTGGGATTGTCTCCAGCAGAGCCCTGTGACCCTGTAGTTAGGATATAGCGGGTTGGATAATGGATGGATGGATATGTTATTAGCCTTAACATCTACCCACACTTTCCTTGCCTTGAATAAATTACACAGAAGCTTGCTAAAAGTTGTGACTGAGCACATCCATGATGGTTGTATATGAGTGATAGTAAAGTTATCTAGAACTACTACGTAAAGTGACTACTTTAATTCAAGAATCTCTGAATTCATTACCCTCTCAGAAGTCTGCATATTACACATTTGCTGTAAATACAGTATAACATTTTATGTTTGAAGATCTGTGTCAACTCTACAGATGATTCACCAATCAAATAAAAGTACTTTCTGGTGCCCACCTTCTCAACTTTGATGAATAAAAATTATAGTTTTTGATTGAAGGCATTATTCATGTTGCATTAAATGTCACATATAATGTCACTAAAATAAATAATTTAATATATAATTAAACAACTACAGAAAGAAATAAGCAACAAAAGCAATAAAAACTTTTCATGACAAATGTAATTATGTATACTTACAGCATGTTTCTTATTATTTAATTTTTGTCACATACCTCCATTCATCCATCCAACTATCCATTTTCTGCCACTCATTCAGCTCAGTTCACAGGTTCAGATTTTTAAGCAAAGATGCCCAGACATCCCTTTGCCCTGCCGCCTCCTCGAGCATGTTCTGGGCCTTCCCCTGAGGTATCTTCCAAGCTGGTCATGTCTGAAACATCTACCCAGGGAGACATCCGAGAGGCATCCTAATCAGATGCCCAAACCACCTCAACAGGCTCCTTTAGATGTGGTGGAGCAGCAGCTCAACTTTGTGCTCCCCTGAATGTCTACACTCCTCACCCTATCTATGCGTTAGAGCACAGACACCCTGCAAAGGATGTTAATTTCTGCTGCCTGTATCGACAATCTAGTTCTTTCAGTCATTACCCAAAGCTTGTGGCCATAAGCAAGAGGGACAGGAAAGGAAGTTTTGGCTTTTGGCTTAGCTCTCTCTTCCCCAAATCTGTACAGCATCTGCATGACCGCATACAATGCTGCAATTAACCTGTAAATCTCCTACTCTTTCCTTCACTCGTGAACAAGATCTCAAGGTGTTTAAAGTCCTCTGCCTATGTAGGCATCTTATTCCCACTCCGGAGAGGAAACTCCACCCTTTTCTGGCAGAAGGCAATAACTTCAAACTTGGAAGTATTGATCCTCATCCAAGATTATTCACACTTGGCAGCAAACCACCCCAGGACCCCATCGTCTGAAAAAAAACTTTAGGGAAATGGAATGTGACCTCAGTGACAGGGAAGGATTCTGAGTTTGTGTGGAAGGAGAAGAGGTACCTTGTAGATATAATCTGCCTTCTTGCAATCAACACCACTGACTCTGGAACCAAACACCTGAGGCCTCATGTATAAACAGTGCGTACGCAGAAAAATGTTGTGTACTCCCGTTTCCACACTCAAATCACAATGTATAAAACCTAAACTTGGCGTAAAGCCACGCACATTTTCACGGTAGCTCAAACCTTGGCATACGCAAGTTCTTTGTTCGGTTTTGCAAACTGGCGGCAACCAGCATCAAAGCAGTGCTTTTGTTCCAGTGTGGTTTCCCTTTCTTTTTTAGATCCACATCCCTGACACGGCTTTATCATATACATTGAAATTAACTGCATATTGTTTATTAGTTTAAGGCATCTGATTGTAATTAACCTGTACCAATATAGTGGTCCACGGAATAGCCAAACTATTCCAAATACAATAGCTGCTTTAGTGTTGTTACTCTCACTGCACCTTCTTCTTTCATCTGCTCCTGTTAGGGGTTGCCACAGCAGATCATCTTTTTCCATATTACTCTGACTGCACCACTCATAGTATTTATATCACTGTATCTGAGTGTGGAATCACAGATCTACAGCAGCTGATCGGAAAGAGAATTATCAGATACAACATCCAGCACATGCTGCCTCAGCCATGTTGCCTATTTGAACTGCTCTCATAATGTAAATGCTTCAGAGCCTTTCCTGTACGGACCTCACTGTTCAGAAACAGTTTCATCCCAAGAACTATAAATGCACTCAATAAGTCCAATCACCTCACTGTAAACTTGCGATACAGTTATAATATTGCACAACCTGAGCCACTTTATAAAACGTATATTTACATATGATGACGATATCATTTTTAAGATGAAATGTAGCAAAATATGTTTATTATATTATACAGATAAAACTTTAGCTTCATTTAAATAATCTATATTGTTAATAATTAAACATCGAGGACACAGTGTCGCAGCATTAGCAAGGAGCTGGTGCTCTGTTTACGGATTTTTCCTGCCTCGTGCTGTATTCTTGCTGGGGCTGGCGTGACACTGGAAGGATAGATGGATAGAATAATTAAACATGTACTACGAAGATATTTCAATGTTCCTTAAAAGTTTTGAAAAATCCACGTTCTAAGTTTACAGATGGCTTAACATCTATTACTGAGCTGATTGTGTGGCGATTGGGTATTTGGAGAAAGAAAAGGAAGGACAGGAATTGGGGGTAGTATGTTTGAAAGAGACAGTACTGCTGCAATAAATTATTTCATTGAAGGTTGTACATGGCGCAGCAAGCATCTTGCGGAGGGGTAAGAACAATCTCTGGGCAGGGTGCCGGCTCGTCACTATCACTTCGCCACCTTGTTCCCATGTTTAATACATGCTTTAATTCCTATCATCATGAAAATGATATCAAGTATACATCTCAGTATGTGTGATTCACACACATAGAGCACATAGAAGAACAAATACAAAACAAAGCATTTAACGTAATACTTAAGTTACGATAGGATTTGAGAAACTAATACATTTAATGATGAAGTTTATGATGTTTTACTTTAATGACAAAATAAAATATGAGATTAAAGTGGAAATTTCGAGATTAAAGTTGACATTTCGAACTTTTTTCCCAACTGTGTCCCTATTTTTTTTTCTTTTCTCTTTACCCTAATAAGCTTTCATATGACACTCAGACGGTGGGCTACAACTCGCCTTTTCACGGCGACTTTGATATCTGACAACTTGTTTTTTATTTCAGGCACTGTGTGACTTTGTGAACTTGAGCTTTCGAGTTTCTCCGACATTCTATGAAACTCGATCGGCTTTCTTTTGTTATTTATACCACTGTTTAAACCAACAAATATTACGTTTTTCCTTGCCTCCACTTGGTATTCGCTGAAATTCTTCTATTTCCCCCCGTACTTTTGCCATTGCCTTTTCACAAAACGCTGATCTTAAGGGCAATTTATATTGATTTGCATATTAAAAGAGGCCTAATTCTAGGAGGAGTTTGGAAGTGGCACCAGGCGCGTGCATGTGCATTACTTTTCAAGTTGACCGGGATTTATAGAGCGGAAGAATGTGGAAGTTGGCTATTGCACAGACTTATGCATCTGGATTTTTTGTGCTTACGAACATCTCCGCCATGTCTTAGTGTGAATTCTACGCACAGAGTTATGCATGAGGCCTCTTTTGTAGCCAGCTACTGCAGAAATAGATCCTGCCCTGACTAGATTACCCCTCTGTGCATTATTAGTGAGCAGCCAATGGAAGGGAATACCCCACTCAATTTTAACTTTCTTGACTATGAAAAGGCATTTTACAGTTCAATAAAACAACTCTGTGGAAGTTTCTTCTGCATTATGCTATACCTACAAAGGTTATCAACATAATCTGAAATCACATGAGGGTCAGCTACAACAACAACAACAATATTTATTTATATAGCACATTTTCATACAAATGATGCAGCTCAAAGTACTTTACAGAATGAAGAAAGAGAAAAAAGACAAATTTTTTATTGTGAATTTTAGACAAATAGACTAGACTGACTAGACAGCCTTGACTTTGCAGATGACCTGGTATTTCTTTCCCACATGGATCATCAGATGCAAGAGAAGACCAATGCTGTGGCAGCCAATTTGGCTTTACTTTCACAGGAGAAAGAGCAAGATCCTAAAGGGCAACAATAATAATACAGAGCCAGTCAATGTGGAAGGTGAGATGAGAGAACTGATGGAAGATTTTACCTTCCTGGGCATCGGCACACAGGGAGATACAGAATTCAGTGTTAAAGTAAGAATTGGAAAAGCTAGAAAAACTCAAGAATTTCTGGAACTCTAGACAACTAACTTTCCACACCTGGTCACCAACATTAAATCAGTCCTGCTCTGTTTAGTAGAGACAAGAAAAGCCATGACATCAATTAATAATCTCTAGATCTTCATTAATAACTTCCTAAGGAGACTTTTGCAGGTCCATTAACCTAACACCATCAAAAATGAAGATCTGTGGTAGAGGATGGACCACCAGCTGCTGAAGGAAGTGGTAACGAGAAGATGTTGGGGATGGATTGGCCATGCACTGCGTAAGCCCACTACAAATATCATCAGGCAGGCCTTCACCTCATACCCTCAGGGCAAGAGGAAAAGATGACAATCACATAATGGCTGGCAGGAAGACCGGTAGGCAGACTTTAAAAGACTGTGCTACTAGCTGGAAAGAAGTGCCCAGAATGGAGATATGTGGAGGACTCTTGTCAGTGGGCTTTGCCCCAAGAGGAGCACTAAACTCACATAATTATAGGATAGGAAATTAAATCACGGCAGCAAATGGAAATGTAAAGTAAAATCATATTGAATTTTCATACAGCATGCTTCAAGACTTACAGAGTAATTTGTGGTAGTAAATAATGAGTGACACAATGAAAAGAAGGATAGTTTTTTAAAGGAACTAAATCAGTCATAATATGAATTGCTAATGTAGTTTGTGTTTCAAAGATAAATGCATGCATGCTAAGCATAGTACTTCAGAACTTAGACAATTAAAAATAAAGCCTGCATTATAATTAAATCTTTATAAATAAATAAGGGTGGGCCATTTATATGGATACACTTTAATAAAATGGGAATGGTTGGTGATATTAACTTCCTGTTTGTGGCACATTAGTATATGTGAGGGGGGAAACTTTTCAAGATGGGTGGTGACCATGGTGGCCATTTTGAAGTCGGCCATTTTGGATCCAACTTTTGTTTTTTCAATAGGAAGAGGGTCATGTGACACATCAAACTTATTGGGAATTTCACAAGAAAAACAATGGTGTGCTTGGTTTTAACGTAACTTTATTCTTTCATGAGTTATTTACAAGTTTCTGACCACTTATAAAATGTGTTCAACTAGATAGATTGATGAAATTTGGCATGTGGTTGTTACACCAGAATTGTAGATCTGTACTAACTTTTGGGCCAAATCCATTAACTGGAAGTGGTACTTTACCTGAACGCATACTCGATTTTGTTTTATTCTTGCAGCTGGAGAGTCTGATTTATTGAAATTTACTTTTACAATAATTGTTCAAAATATTATTAATTTGATTTGTTGTTGATGGTTCTTTAATGTACATAATATAATTATTGTCTTGTGGTTTACTCCACAAATATCAATCCCCATGTCTGAGTACATAAGAAAGTCTAGGGGAGACCACTCCCGATTTTTGAAAATAAAACAGCACTGATCGAGAGACTGACTAGGTCATCACACAAGATAAGCATATTGTTGCTGGCCAATCACTTTTGCTTTAAAATCGTTGTTTAACAACAAAGCGATACAAACCTTTTAAAATTCCTGAGTTTTACTACAGGTAGATGGGGGAACAGAGTCTGCCAAGTGATGAAAAGCTAAATATACTAATTTGTTTTTGTATTTATTCTATATTTATTAATTTATGTTTTTAGTTCATATTCACAGCTCAAAACACCTGATATTGTGAAAAGAATCCAATAGCCGAACTGTTTTAAAATATGTCCCCATTTTTTAAATGTTTTTCTCTCTCTCAAAGTTGAAATCATCATATTCTTTTTGTTCTTAACATCAGCCATATCATACATATTGCATACCAGGAATTTTTCCTGCCTTGCATCCAAACCTGCCGGGGTAGGCTCCAGGTTCCTGCGATCCTGCTCTGGATAAACAGGTTTAGATAATGTATATATTGTTCTTAATCTCAGTTGTTGTCTCTGTCATTTTGTGCCTGTCCATACTCTTATTACCTGCTAACCATACGACATGCTTGTTTTTCTTTGTTTCCCTCAATACAGCTAGGTGGGGTCTGCACACTGATTCACGCCCAAGAACCCTGTTCTTCCTTAGCGCCCATGATTTTCATGATCACACCTTTCACAACAGAGTAGAATCTATTTCCCTATTTTGTTATGTCTTTCCAGGCCTGCAGATGCAAAATTCTGTCTATAAATTGTTTGTGCCTGAGATGGAATCAGAGATCAATATGGCTGGTAGAAAATAACAAAGCCCAGTATTTGAGATTTTTGAATGCAATATTAAAGGCATTCATTATAAGCTCATTGTCATTGGAGCAGGATATGTTATGTGCTGTTGACATTTAGAGTAAAACCCCCTCACACCTTAAAATTCACCAGTTTTCATTACAAATTGGCCCATTCTGGGCAATAAAAGGTGCCAACACTCAGCGCAGATTTGTTCAGCACAAATGACATAGAAAATATTTTAAAAATTATAAAATTGTATAAAACTGTTCATATTCAGTACCTGGTTTTCATTATGCTTGTTTTTATCAGACAACAACAAAACCAAATAGTAAAGTGTGTTGTGTAGTATAGTAAACTTCCACTAACATTAAACTCATATTATATCCAAATGCGTTAAGTGTCAGGTTCTGTCTCATTGTGACACAAAAACTAAATTCCATAGTAGCTCTTTAACAATACCATAATTGCTAAAACTAAAACTAATATATATAAAAACAAAATAGAAATGTCTTTGTAAAATAAAAACTAAATTAAAACTAAAAATACACGATGAAGGAAAACTAAAACTAAACTGAACTTCCAAGTAAGGTAAAAAAAAATATAGAAATAAAAACTAATATAAAAAGGCAAAACTATAATAACCTTGGTCTGAATTAGCTTCTCTAATTCAGGGTGTCCATGAGGTATAAGTACATAATTAACAGAAATAGTTGTGTCAAATATTTGAAATTATCAAAATGTGTTCTTCGATTTAAATGTTTAAAGTCTAAATATTCTCGATTGCAATAGCAATTTGTCAATTTTCATTGAACATAAGAAATTTGGCAAATGAGATTAGACCATTCAGTCCATCAAGCCCATTTGTTTAGCTAATAGCTGCACTGTCCCAGTTCCTATACCCAAGGTATAATTACCCAAAAAATCTGAATGTGAGTTTGTGCTAATAAAGTTTATTGACTGAAATGGAGTACAAGTTGTGGGGGTTGGGTATGGTTAAGTTTGATATGTAAGTGTCCTCTGATTGGTCTATACACAGTCCAGGTAGGATAATTATATTGTATTGACCCACTTCTTTTTGACATCCACTGC
>JANRMT010062798.1:18877428-18892279 GCA_026402145.1 Polypterus bichir lapradei
CCCACGGCGTTCAAGCTCATCTCCATTACAGTAAATAGAGAAAAACAGCTTCCAGTTATGACCATTACGCGTAGAATTTTGAAATGAAACCTGCCCAACTTTTGTAAGGAAGCTGTAAGGAATGAGCCTGCCAAATTTCAGCCTTCTACCTACACGGGAAGTTGGAGAATTAGTGATGAGTCAGTCAGTGAGTGAGTGAGTGAGTGAGTGAGTGAGTGAGTGAGTCAGTGAGGGCTTTGCCTTTTATTAGTATAGATATAATGAGTATCAGAGGTGGGTAGAAACGAGTTACATTTACTCCATTACATTTACTTGAGTAACTTTTTAAAAAAATTGTACTTCTAAGAGTAGTTTTACTGCACCATACTTTTTACTTTTACTTGAGTACATCTGTGAAGAAGAAACGCTACTCTTACTCCGCTACATTGGACAACACTCGAATCGTTACTTTTTAACCATGAGATAAAGTCTGACAGACAATTTTCAATCTGCTCTGTGTAGTGAATGCTGTCAAGTTGCGCACACGCCTTCCATTGCGTCTCCAGCTCTGACGCGAGGTTTTGGATGTTCCCCAAATCAAGGTGCTTCAACTTTGAGGACAGATGTTGCATTTTTCGTTTGAAAGCATTAACTGAGCTAATCATATTGACCATGGTTTTCTCTTTTTCCTTGTAGCTGTAAATTAAGCTCATTTAACATGTTGATCAGATCGGAAAAAAATGCCAAGTCTAGCGGCCATTGATCATTATTAAGTTGCTTGTATTCTGCATGTTTAAAGACAAGGAGAAAGTCCTTTTTCTCCGGCCAGGGGTCTTGAAATCTCAGCAGGTATTTCTCCCTAGCCATCTGCCTCAACAAAGGCATCTTTTATCATCTCTCCATCTTGGAAGGACTTCTTATGCTTAATGATGGAGTGACTCACCCGGAACGATGCTTCTGTGTGCCTGCCTTTGCTTTTGAATTCAGCCGAGTGAAAAATGATGGCTGTCTGATTATCTGCGATTTTAGTTCCCTCCCCTTTCTCTTACTGAGATCGCTTTTCGTAAGGAAGTCAGTTTCGCAGTTTTTATGAACAGTTCGAAAGTACCTTTCCACATTTTCCTTCTTTGGAATAGTAATGATAGATTGACAGATCAGACAAAAGCACTTCGATTGTGACATTGTGAGAGAAAAAAATCCTCTTCCAATTCCACATCCAGCCCATAACCAACAATTTTTTTTTAAAATCCCTTCTTTAGTCGTTATAAATTGGAAGGCTAACTAGATCACTTAGATAGCTGGACTTTTGAAGTAGCTCGCGTGTTTGATCATGTGTGCGGGATGACCAGTGTGTTAGAAGAAAACAGATCTCTGACTGGCCACCCTGTATGTCAATCAAGTGCCAAATGCCATAGGGAGGATATATGATAGACTAACATTCAAAAAAAATACTTTTTTGAATGCAATGCGATCTACCTGCACTACCTTTCCAATCTACCGGTCGATCGCGATCGACGCATTGGGCACCCCTGCGCTAAAACATAAAAGGAGAAGACGGGAGAAGAGAAAGCTTTAGCAACACGCTAAACTGATTAGACAGAAAGAAGCGATAGAAGAACGCTAAAGGGAACGTGAAGTATACAAAGTAGTGAAACGCTGTAACAAGTGAGAAAGAACAGTCTAGCAAAACGCTGAGGCGAAAAGCGACGCACCGAAGCGATGGATACTTCAGAGAGGAGAAAGCAAGTGGGGAACACTGTAAAAGTGCACCATCAAACAGAGGGTGTCTATAGCCAAGGGAAAGGACAAGTAAGTGAGCCACTGCAGGGCTCGAAGAGAGTCAAGAGAGGAGAGGGCTTGACATGTGGTGGACGGAGTGATTTGGTGACCTAAGTAAGAGAAAGACAGCAGGACACGAGTTCAGCACTGGCAAACCACGAGTGAGAAGGTTGTTTCAAGAGAGAGGGAGACGATAGGCCCAAAGGAGGTACCCAAGAATAAAGCAGAGTACATTCAAACAAGGTCTGTATGGCTTTTTTTTTTATTTGTTTTAAGTGGCTTGAGTTAAATCCTCAAGTGGAGGGGTCAGTTCTGTTTTTTTTGTTTGGCCACCACACACCTGAGCTACGGTTTGAGGTCCCCAACGTAGTGAGTAAACTTCACTGACTCTGGTAATTAGTAAGGGTGGGCTCACCAGTAGTATCGGACGGACAATATATATAGCTGTAAATAATTTAGTGTTTGTGTTTTATTATATGTTGTATATATTTGTAAAATTACAAGTTTGGAAACCTGTTATTCATTTTGCATTTAAGTAAAGAGAAAGTTTTTTTTTTTACTTAAATTTGGAGTAAACTGTGATTTGGTTATGTGTTCAAAGGCTGAAGGTGGCATATATTGTACATGCCAACAACAGAGGTGGCGACACTATAATAAAGAGCTCAGGGGCTTGTACACTGATTAAAGGAAGGGTGGTGCAAGGACATTACAGCTATATAGGGCTAGATCCCTAGTAAACATGAAAAATCAAAAATAATAATACTCACAATAATCACTGACCTTGAAATAGTTTTAAACAATATCCCACATGCTTATATTTGGAATTTATGATTTTTAACCTTCTGGGAGTGGCTCTTAGAGGGCTAGGACCACCGGTAAAGAATAAAATATCACAAATATTATCATAATAGTGAACAGCATCCTCCAAATAGCATAAAAGGACACTCCACATGACCAATCCCTATTTTTTCTGTTTTGTAAAAAGAAGTAACTTTGACCCCTCGTATCCCATTAGGGGGTCAATCTTTGGGTTTATTTGATGTGGTATGTACAACTTCAAGTCCATTAAATCATTTTTGCTGAAGACACCTATTGGTTTACTCATTATCATAAGGGTGTCATTTCCTGAATAAAATATGGTTAAAAATGGCCTAAAAATTAAGATTTTTCAGGTCTAGAGGGCCAAAAATTAGGTGAGAACTCCAAAAAAGCTTGACATCTTGCATAACTAGATATCAAGATGAGTAAAACAATGAATAAAATGTGGGGATTTTCTCATACTAGTGAGTAAGGAAGCATCAGACAACAAAAAACACACAGTTACACCAAATGGATCATTCAGTGGATTAACATAGTATCTGCCAGTATAAGCACTGACCAACAATTGGATATTCTGGAACAAAACATACATCTAGGATGAATGTAGAAAAAAAAAGATTGTGTACACAAGCAACCTGACTGTAACTTAAATCATTTTCCATAATGGCAAATAAACGAAGGTCATGTGTCAACTTTTTAGTTATACATGGCGTATTTTTAATACATACAGTATTTAAACATCCAATTCTGTGCAACATGACAGAATTAAAAGTCTGTTTGAATATATTTGAATTTGCATATTACTAAACCATAGCTAAGGAAATCACATTGTATACTAAAAGCAAGCACTAAGAATCAAGAGCTGTATATCTGCCGGATAATTGTGCTTTCAGTCAAATATATAGTTTTATTAATAGCACTGCTGCTATTATGGACAATATATATATATCAAGAGCAAAAGAGTACCAAAAGGTGTTTTCCACATCTAGAGGGTGATTCATTGGAATATACTTTTCAAAAGCACTTGATATCAAAGAGAACGTCAAACATGGCCCCAATTACGTTCACTTATTGTAGAGCTTTGTGAAAAGAGGAAATGGAAACAATTCACCTACATTTTAAGATTTGCCTTTTGCTATATTTAGACTTGGTATTTTGTTCTCATTTCGAAGCTTTGTTTTTATTATGAGGCCCTTTTCCATATTTGTCATATATGGGGGCTACCGTTTTTAAAACCTCTTCATTTTCCTATTTTTATTTTTATTAGTATTTCTTCTGACACATTTTTTCCATTAAGACATAGGCACTGGATTTTACTTATATTACTGTGTTGAACACAATACATTTTAAGCATTGGCCTACATAAATCAGAGATGCAGAATGCTAAAATATATGAATGTTACAACAGTTTTGACCAGAATAGACCATTTAGCTCAACATTCTCTGCCAATCCCTTTTCCCACAATGCTAATCTATACTAATAAAAGGCAAAGCCCTCACTGACTGACTGACTGACTGACTGACTGACTCACTCACTCACTCACTCACTCACTCACTCACTCACTCACTCACTTATCACTAATTCTCCAACTTCCCGTATAGGCAGAAGGCTGAAATTTGGCAGGCTTATTCCTTACACCTTACTTACAAAAGTTAAGCAGGTTTCATTTCGAAATTCTATACGTAACGGTCATAAAGGTCGACAACGTCCACTATGTTGAACTTTCTTATTTATGGCCCCATCTTCATGAAATTTGGTAGGCAGCTTCCCTGCGCTAACCGAAACCGATGTACGTACTTATTTCGGTGGTATGATGCCACTGTCGGCCGCCATATTGAACTTTCCAACGTCGCTAATTCTCCAACTTCCCGTGTAGGTAGAATGCTGAAATTTGGCAGGCTCATTCCTTACAGCTTACTTACAAAAGTTAAGCAGGTTTCATTTAGAAATTCTACGCGTAACGGTCAAAACGGTCGACAACGTCCGCCATGTTGTACTTTCTTATTTATGGCCCCATCTTCACGAAATTTGGTAGGCGGCTTCCCTGCGCTAACCGAAACCGTTATACGTACTTATTTCAGTGGTATGACGCCACTGTCGGCCGCCATATTGAACTTTCCAACGTCACTAATTCTCCAACTTCCCGTGTAGGTAGAAGGCTGAAATTTGGCAGCCTTATTCCTTACAGCTTACTTAAAAAAGTTAAGCAGGTTTCATTTTGAAATTGTACGTGTAACGACCATAACGGTCGACAACGTCGGCCATGTTGAACTTTCTTATTTATGGCCCCATCTTCACGAAATTTGGTAGGCGGCTTCCCTGCGCTAACTGAAACCAATGTACGTACTTATTTTGGTGGTATGATGCCACTGTCGGCCGCCATATTGAACTTTCCAACGGTCTTTGTTACTTATGGGCCCATCTTCAAGAAATTTGGTACGCGGGTTCCCAACGCTAACTGAATCCTACTTACGTACATATATGCGTCCATAGCCTGCAGCTCGGTCACTGTGTGAGGCGGCGTTGGGTCCCCCATCCCAACGCCTCCCACGTTGTTAGCTGCCTGCCTATATAAGGCCATCCGTCACTCCGGTTTCTACATTCCCTTCCTTGCTTTGCCACAGGATTCACGTCTCCCGGCTGATAACTGCAGCGTTTTTATTTAATCCACGGCTTCTCCGCTATTTTATTGTTCGTTTATTACGATTATAGTTATTGTGTAGGTATTTTAGACTTACTTTACATTGTTCAGGTACCCATTTCCTTTATCATTCCAACCGTACCCCCATTAACATGTCTATCGATTTGATCACCATCGATCAAAGAACTGCCACTTACCGAGTGGTTTCCATGCCCGGAGATGGCACCTGCCTTTTCCATTCTCTTTGTTACATATTGCATGGCCATATCAGGCTCACTCTTGATATCCAGAGGAACATTGTGTCTTATGTATTGAATGACTGGGACAGGTTCAAAGTGTGGACTGATGATGGTACAGGGGATAATTATACTACACAGGAGCACTATAAGAGTGAAATGCTTAAGCCCTTCACCTATGGTTCTGCATGTGAGTTGATGGCTGCCATTGAATTGTTCGGTTGTCGCTTTCAGGTGTACCGAAATGGCCAAATATTTTACACCTTTCGACAACCGCCAATGCCTCTTAAACATCTTAGATTCACAGGTGACGATTTCAGTAGTGGACACATTGATGTTTATGAATGTTTAAACTCTCAAAAGCTGGATGTGAAGTTATCAATGAAACCGGTTGTATGCTTACAACGCTTGACAGATGCCGGATGTCACTTCAACACAAGTCCTGCAAATACTGTCATAATTGAAACAAACCATGAAACTCAAACCGATTATGACAGCAGCAATCCAAGCTATGAGATTTGAAACAAGATTACTTTTCACATGGCTCACATGGCTTACTTTTTGCATGCTGAAAAGTAAGCTCAGCACACAGCTTGGTCATATTACAACCGGAAGGCCGAACTGACAATGTGGTATACAAAGAGATCCTTAACAAATAATTATTGGTATATTTTCCCTCAGTTTAAAAAGGTTTAAATTTCTTCTTAATAAATATTTTAAGGCAGTACTTCGCCACTGCGAAGCGCGGGTATTTTGCTAGTAAAATATAAATTAAATTATTTCACTAAGCCACCTTTAATGCTCCATTATGATCCACAGGACTTCTCTGTATCTCACAACTTTCAAGAAACACCCTATGCCCAACTGTGCTGCGCTGGTTGTTAATTATCAATATTAGAGCTAAATGAAGGGAGCAAAGTACACATGAAAAGGGGAAAATAATAGGAAAACAATAAAAGAGTTAATCATTTATAGCTTTATAAAAAAATACAAGTATTTGTAAATGTCTTATAAATGTAAAAACCATACGGTTGTGTTTTTCTGAATGCAGAATAAGGGAAGAGTAAAAAAGACCAGTGGCCTCATGCATAACACCATGCGTAGAATTTCCACTATAACATGACGTAAACACAAAAGCGGAAATGTACTTATGCACAAAAAAAATCCAGATGCATAAATCTGTGCGTTCGCCAACTTCCATGTTCTTCCGCTACATAAATCCCGGTCAGCATGGAAATTAACACATGTGCACGTGCCTACTGCCCCACCCCAACTCCTCCCTGAATTACACCTCTTTGAATATGCAAATCAATATATATAGCCCTTAAGCTCAGTGTTCTGTGAAAAGGAAATGGCAAAAGTGCAAGGAAAAATAGAAGAATTTCAGCAAATACCAAGTGGAGGCTAAAAAAACGTACTATTTGTTGGTTTAAACAGTGGTATAAACAACAAAAGGAAGCTGATCGAGTGACATAGCGTGTCAGAGAAACTTGAATGCTCAAGTTCACAAAGTAGCACAGTGCCCGAAATAAAAAAGAAGTTGTCACATATCAAAGTCGCTGTGAAAAGGCAAGTCGTAGCCCACCCTCTGAGTGTCATATGAAAGCTTTTCAGGGTACAGAGAAAAAAAAAGGCACACAGTGTGAAAAAAGCACAAAATGTCAACTTTAATCTAGAAATTTCCACTTTAATCTAGGGCTGCAACTAATGATTATTTTGGTAGTCGAGTAATAGTTCAATGTTTTTAACGATTAGTTGATTAGTCACGATTATTTCATGCCTGACTGTTTTGATGCCTGCGACCTGTGGTTGCACATCCTGTTCTGGGCTCCAGTGCATGTCTTACCTCATCTGCTCACATCCGTCCACCTGTGAATGTCACCCTGATGTCACTGCATTAACACAATTAAAATTAATAATAATCAAATTAAAATAACAACCAGTGAAACATATGAATTTGAAAATAATCAAATGATTTATATTAATGTGACCATCACAATAAAAAAGAAATACATTAAACAATGCAAACTAAAGTGCACATTGTCTTTAAACTTAACCAAAAATGGCCACTGGTGTGTCTTAAAGTTTATAAAAGATTGAGTTCATGTATTCCTGATTGCAGTGCAGGAACATGAGCATTTCAACATGCTCTGGTATGAGGCTGACTCTCTTCTTTGAGACAATGTTCCCAGCTGCTGAAAAGAGACGCTAAAAGGAGTAGAGGTAACTTGCTAGAGTCGGTTTCCAGTTCAATTTGGAAGCACGCCAAAGTCGAGTACATGCGGCCACATACATTCATTGAACTCCGCAAACAGCTAAAGTTGTTTCTCAGT
Source organism: Polypterus bichir lapradei (assembly GCA_026402145.1). Lineage (NCBI taxonomy): Eukaryota > Metazoa > Chordata > Cladistia > Polypteriformes > Polypteridae > Polypterus > Polypterus bichir. The sequence continues at coordinate 18,885,217 of JANRMT010062798.1, forward strand.
GCAATTTGCTAGCACGCAGGGGGCGAGTATATTCGGCGACAAACATTCATTGAACCCCGCAACCGGCTATATTTGCTTCACAGATCAATTTGGCAGCACGCCGGAGCTGATCAGTCAGTGCCGTACATTCGTTGAGCAGCCAGCTCATGAGCACTGCCGGCACCGGCAGAACTGCAGCAGCACTATCTCTGGGACTGCACTAGATGAGCCTGCAAATCATCAGCATTTACCTCTGTGTGTTTACGTGCAGGCCAGCCAGTTCAAGTGCAGTTGGATCGGTGATTTACTGAATTTCATCAGTGATTTCAGTTGCACCTTGAACATATAACAATAGATTGTTGCAGTAGTTTTTTATAGTTTTTACAGTTCATTTGCAGTGTGTAAAATGATCAGTGTTGCAGTAACTGTGATGCTCTTTGCATGAAAAAAAAATATGTGTTCCATTAAAATTTCACATTTTCTTTGTGAATTGTGACGTTTACTTAAAAAGTGCAAGTAAAAAGTATGTGGCGTCCAGGGGTGCATTAACCCCCAAGTATGTGTCGGTTTAAGGGTTAACTGTCATTGTCGAAACCTTGATATACACATTATAGTACAAACTTTCCAGTGTCGCACCAGCCACAGCAAGAATACGGTGCGAGGCAGGAACAAATTGTGAACAAAGCTCAAGCTCCTCGCTAGCGCTGCGGCACCGTGTAGCTACAGTTAAAGTTTTATCTGAATAATATAATAAATATATTTTGCTGCATTTCATCTTAAAAATGATATTGTCAGCATACGTAAATATACGCTTTATAAAGAGGCTCAGGTTGTGCAATATTATAACTGTATCATAAGTACAATTACCTCACTGTAAACTTGCAAGTACAAACAGTTCTACAAGGATGGACTGATTGAGTGCGTGTATAGTTCTTGGGATGAAACTATTTGTGAATCACGAGGTCTGAACAGGAAAAGCTCTGAAGCGTTGATCGTATGAGACCAGTTCAAATAGCGAATGGATGAGGCAGCGTGTGCTTGATGCTGTATACCGATAATTTTCTTTCCGATCAGCTACTGTACAGCTGTGATTCACACTCAGATACAGTGATATAAATACTCTGAGTGCTCCCTTAATGGGAGCAGCTGAAAAAAGACTGCACAGTGAGAGTAACAAAGCTAAAGCAGCTATTGTATTTAGAATAGTTTGACCATTCTGTGGACCATTATATTGTTACAGGTTAATTACAATCAGATGCATTAAACTAATAAACAATATGCGGTTAGTTTCAGTGTATTTATAAAGCCACATCAGGGATGTGGATCTGTAAAAGAAAGGGAAACCACACAGGAACAGTAGCACTGCTTTGACACTGGGTGCCGCCAGTCTGCAAAACCAAATGTAGAAATTGCTTACGACAGGGTATGAGCTTTCATGGAAATGTGTTTGGCTTTATGCCAAGTTTAGGTTTTATACATCGCGATTTGAACGTGGAAGCATTCTTATACAACATTTCTGTGCGTACGCACTGTTTATACATGAGGCCCCAGGTAATTCAATAAGATCAGTTGTTATTGATTATTACCACCGATAGTGAATCTAGTTGGAACAAAAACCTGCAGCAACAGTGAGTACCTAAGACCGAGTTTGGCAACCACTGCACTAAGGAGTTTTTGCCATTATTATACTAGAAGAAATAAATTATGAGAATTGTTACTATACTACTGCAGCAGTGCAGCTCAGTTCTCAACAAATCTTAATGCAACCCACGCAATGATCAACTAAAAATAAAATGTTCAACGATGAATATTCTGTATAATTACATTGATTATTTTGGTATTGACTAAAAGGGTCTAGTTGAATGCCCCATTGAATGAATTATATAAACATAGACATATGACTACAGGCTCCATATATATCTGTCATCTTTATCAAGAGCATTTAAATAGTTTGGGAATGCTTTCAATTGAACAACAATTAGCTCAAGAAATTGGTTAAAGTACTGGTTAAAGAATTGCATAATTTTCAGACAGACTAGGTGATTGATATACTCTGGAGGAAATGTATGGATACTCCTTCTCAGTTATACAAGCCTCCTTCACCCGTTGTCAGTGGCCTGAACATCATGTCAAGTCATGTTCTAGCCCACTTAATCCAGACCAGGGTTACATTTGAAGCCTATCTCAGCTAGCATAAGGTATGAGGCAGAAACAAACCCTGGACAGGGCACCAGTCCATTGCAGGGCGAACACACACACACTCACATACCAAACACACACTAGGACTAATTTAGTGTCACATTCACCTAACCCTTATGTCTTAACATAACCCTCATGTCCTCACCTAACCCTCATTTCCTTATTGACTTTGGGAGGAAACTGGAGCACCTGGAGGAAACCCACGCAGACACGGGGAGAATATGCAATCTCCACGCAGGGAGTAATCTGCATGTAAACCCAGGTCTCCTTACTGTGAGGCAGCAGTGCTAACACTGCCCTGCATGGCTTCCTCATTACATTATCCTGTGTAGGGTGGCAGAAACCCTTGAGTCAACCCTGTGCAAGAATTTAATGGCACTTACAAAAATGAGGAATCCCTTGCATATTGAAATGTGCCTTATGATGATATTCCTGCTACATTTAAAGAGTATGTGAGAATGTTTTTAATAGAAAGCACATTATATCACAAAAAGAGACATAAAATGTGATTTTATGTTGATGTATTAATGTCTTAAATGTAATATATTTCTTTGCTTGTGAATGTGCGCAAAAAGTACATCGACTCCTTTAGGAATACTGTACAACACATGCGAATAGACTTGAGAAATGTGTTTATTGTGATTTTTTTAATTTTTATATACTTTGCTAATCTCCAAGGAGAACTTGTCGTGTATATTGGCATAATAACATCTTAAAGGTAATGTATGGACTGTTTGATAAGTGAGCCTGCCCATTTAAGGATATTATCCAGAAAAAAAGACAAAAAACATGCCTGTGTTTCAGTCCTTTTCAGTAACAGAGCAGTAAGAAGCATTTTAAAGGATAAATGTGTACATAATTAATCATTAATAGCCATGATTCAGTCTGCAAAGTATGTACAAATCCATTATGCCTGCCTTTTGAGTTTGGACCCTAACCTCCAGTGGGCCTGTAGCCTACACTTCTGGAGTCAGCCCTGAGTGAAGTTAAAGTCTGGTTTTGTGCAGAATGGCTGAGATCTTTAGATAGATAGATCTTTATTGTCATTGTCACTTTTACAAAGGAACAACAAAATTGAAGGTGCAGTCGACTCAGTGTGAGGCATAAGAGTTAAAAGACAAGAAGAGAGAAAATAATAACAAACCAAATAGTAATAAAAGTACTTTACAAAATATACAAATTGCACTTGTTATATATACAGATTGCACTGGTTAAATGTACAAATTGCACTGGTTGACTTAAGGTCTATATTGTACATTGGGAGAATGATATGGAGAAGTTTTATTCTGAGTTCAGGGCCATGATTGCTTTTGGATAAAAACTGTTTTTAAGGCGGTTTGTCCTGGTTTCCATTGCTCTGTATCTCTTGCCCGATGGCAAAAGCTGGAAGAGGCAATGACCAGGATGTGATGAATCCTGTGAAATGTCTATTGCTTTTTTGCAGCATCAGGAGGTGTAGATTTGTTCCAGATTGGGGAGGGTACCACCAATTGTTCTTTCCGCTGTCCTGACGACCCTGTGGAGTGCTTTCCTTTCTGAGGAAGTACAGCTGCCATACCACACACACAGTCCGTATGTGAGCGCACTCTCGATGGAGCAGTGATAAAAGGCAAGGAGCAGATTTTTGGAGAGATGGTTCTTTCTGAGGATTCTCAAAAAATACAGTCTCTGCTGCGCCTTCTTCAGCAACTCCTTGGTATTGGCTCTCCAGGTCAGGTCATCCTCCAGCTCAATGCCCAGAAACCTGAACACCGGGACCCTATCCACACAGGCCCCGCAAATGATGAGTGGCTGGATGTCAGTTTTGTTTTTTCTAAAGTCAATAACAAGCTCCTTCGTTTTTGTGGTGTTGAGGAGCAGGTTATTGACTCTGCACCACTCTGACAGCCGCTTCACCTCGTCCCTGTATGCCAGCTCACCCTCCTTGCCCGAGATGAGTCCGACCACCGTCATGTCATCCACAAACTTTATGATCTTGTTGCTATGGTGAGTGGGGACACAGTCATATATGTAGAGGGTGTAGAGGAACGGGCTGAGCACACAACCCTGTGGCATCCCGGTGTTGAGGCTGAGAGCAGTGGAGGTGTAGGGACCCAGCCTGACCCTCTGGGAGTAACCAGACAGGAAGTCCAGTATCCAACTGCAGGTGAGTGATAGAAGTCCCAGATCTGCCAGTTTGGACACAAGTCGTTGTGGGAGGATAGTGTTAATCGCCAAGCTTAAGTCCACAAACAGCAGTCTGGCGTAACTCCACTGCTGTTCCAGGTGGGTGAGGGCAGCATGAAGGGCTGTGGCCAGTTAATCCACTTTAATTATACTGTTTACCTTTCTAAGGCAGCAAATGTTGTATATGTCCTGAACAGAAGACAAATGGGTGGCTGTCATATTTTGTACCACCTACTGCAGCGATTTGGAATTTTAAAACCAAGCAGGTGTCGTAACAGGATGTGAGGATGGACTACAGTGTGCTCCTGTAGCAGTTCATATGAATAGATGGAAAAATCTGCCTGATTCTTAGTAGAGAAGTTGCTGAATCCACTTGACAACAGCTGCCCACTTTATTTCATTAGTGATAGTCACTCTGAGAAATTTAAAGCTGCCCCAATTTTCAACTGCATCCCCTTTGATGCAGATGACAGTGTGGTCTGCCTTCTCATTTCTAAAGTCTGTGATCAGTTCCCTTGTTTTGCTGACATTACGTGGTAGATTATTTTCCTGGTACCAATGATTTTGAGCAAGTTAGATGTAAGGGCAAGTGGGCCAATGCCACTGTAACATAAGTTTAATATGTCACTGTCCTTTGAACAAAAATATTTTATAAATCTACTTTTCTTTCTACTCACATGCACTGTGGGCACAGATTTAGCACAGAGGCTCATCATTTAGAACTGCTAGGCAAAGCATAAGACAAGACAGATAAAGACACCTGGGGAAACGTGCACTATTTTTCGTCTGTCAGAGTCAGCATGAAATTGTATCCTCCTTGCCTTGTTTAGAATTGTATTATTCACCTAAATGGGGGCCTGCACATGAAGAAAGGGTATAAAGCCTTGGAACATTGCCCAGCATACCTTTGAAGTCGTCATCAGATCCTGAAAATCCTTCCAATACAGTGACAAAAATGGCAGACTCTATACACTCCCACCCACTCCCAATATGGGTTCTTGACATGGCTTCCTTTGTCTGTTATGCTAAGCTATTTCACCTAGGTGATTTCTTACCGCCGTATCAATAAAGGATGGGTATCGCCTTTTTATATTTATATAGTTTCTGGTTATGTAACACGCCACAAATACAAAAGAACTCATTCCAACAAGGGAGCTAATGCCCTCTGCTGGATACAGCCACCCTTTATCCCAGCAGATAACGTTGTGCAAAAGTTAAATAAGTAAAAAACGTGCCTCAATAATTTAACATTTTGTTAAAGTGTTTATAGCAAACTAATTTAGACATCATATTTAAATTTTTCCAATTTTCCATCATATACTCAATACAATTCAATCCCCCATTTATTCTCCATCGTGCTAACTGTTTTGCTAGAGTGGTACTATGAATGCACACTTGACATAACTAGTGTTGCTGTTTTACATATTTCAAATCAATTCTTGTATTGACAGTTTAAGCTATATTATTAAATGTTTGTTTTTATACATCTTTTCTTGCCAAACTTTAAAAAAAAATTTGGTCACCAAAAATAAATACCCATGATACAATTTTTTTTCACTTTTTTGCTTAGAATATATCTACATGTTTTAATGGAACCTACCTTGTTTACAGGCATTCTTGTTATTTCCTTTTCCTCCCTTGGTTCCCACATGTTTTTAATGCACTGTGGTGTATGTGATTGTCCTTTACCACACCGGTCCTGTGGTGCACATGCTCTTCAATGTTTTGCACAGGAAACTTAACATTTTTCAGAATTGTGTCAAATATTTACTGTAGATCTGTATGTGAATCATACAGTAGATGACTGGTAACCTCTTGTTTTATTATTATGATTCTTTAAAACCTTACAGCTATAAATAATTTAAATTCACTGTCAGTAGGTTCAAACATTGAACTAATTTAAGCCATTTGTGATGCAACCCTTTTTTAATAGCACCCAGTGAAAACACATTTGAGAATAGGGAGAATATGCAAACTCCATACATATCCAAAATTCTTCTAAAAAATATGAAAATGCTAAAACTAAATTCAAAAAGCAACACTCCCAGTTTACCATAAAACCACACTCTGAGTGTTTTTGCTAACACCTGTTCATAAACATGGCTCACCACATCTATCTGATATGTCACTCAGCTGACATAGTTTCACTGTTTACAGTCCCTAAAGACAAATATAAAATCTGGAGTGATCAAGCTTCCTCAGCGCCTGCTGAAAGCCTGTCAATTGTGCAATTTTTTTGAGACTACAACCAACTGTTACTTCATAAAATTCCAGCGCCCATGTTTTTTGCCCAATCCTGCATCTACCATGAATTGGATCGAACGGTGCTAGGTGATGCCAGGAGAATCATTTTTTTTCTGGTTTACTGTTTATTAAAAATACAAAGGTTCCAAGACTGTTTGATCTATTTCTTTTGTTATTATTATTATTCAGTGTTTGTTTCCTCTCTCATGATGTCTTTGCGGTTATTATTATTATTATTATTATTATTATTATTATCTTTCCTTAAAGTCCTGCTTGATTCACTCGTCCTTCCTTTGAGATTACGGCTACCATGAAGGTGTGATTGTTCACTTGATGGAAAAAGTACTAATCACTATATGAGCAGTGCCAAGGAGAACAATCTAATGGACCTCTTATATCCTGATATTGTACCAGGGATTCTCTTGATGTATTATTATTATTATTATTATTATTATTATTATTATTATTATTATTA
>JANRMT010062798.1:18892289-18926616 GCA_026402145.1 Polypterus bichir lapradei
ATTATTATTATTATTATTATTATTATTATTATTATTATTATTATTATCTAATTCTAAGCTAGTATGTACTGATAAAAAAAATCTAACACCACATTCTGATTGAAATGTAACCTTTCAAGTCAAGTAAAGTAAACAGTGACTTCATTTTCTTGTTTCTTTTATTCAATTGTTCTGTTTTAGGGTTGGCCCAAAACTAAATTGGTACCCTTAATTCTGTGTTCATTTTAGAAGCTACTTAAGTTTGTCCAAAGTTCCCACACTTATTTTATGTGATGAACTTATGCAGTTGGTCAGCTCTCTTGAGTAGCTATCATGTCTGCTGCAGTCACAGTTCATTTAGTTTATCAGATACAACTTTAATCAACACAATAAAACTCTCTTTTCACTTTGCACTCATTCTTGCTTTCCCTGTCTGGTTTCAGTTGATGTTTGTTATAGCTGAATAAGTAGAGTGGGTGGATGTTTAGCTTCTTGGAGTCCTAACAGCTACTAGTTGGAATTTTTTACGTACTAAAATGTAAATGAATAATGAATAATCATGCCCAGAATACCTCAGTTTCATTCTTAAGTAATGCCCAGAGGGATAGATGCACTACTGACTTTACTGGTTTTTGGATTCACATTTGCTTAAGTTATCCTCTTTGTGATAAATCCATGTGTTTTTACTTTTTGGTTTTATTTTAAACTATAACTGTGCTCTAAAGAATTTACTTGCCATTTCTTTGATTTGTAATGTGTTGGGAAATTCAGATGTCTCGAGTGCAAATTACAGAGGCTAGATTGAAAACAAATCAAGATACCTGAGTTTTCAAAAAATTTAACAAACAAAATCAAGGAAGGTAACATTTTAGCTGGACCTATGACTCTGGTAACAGCAACGTTATATGGATAATTTCCACCTAAGTGGATCTCCTGTGACCATGTCTGAAAAGAATTTAAAGAGAGCATTATCATTCATGTTGTGGGGGTGTTTTTTTCTGGACCAGGGGTACCCACGATGTAATTGTTTTTTTGTTTATTTTTTGTTCATAAGAATTACTTCTGAATACCTTTAAATCACTTCAGTTTTTTTGTCTCCTCACACACCAGTACAAGAAAACTCTCACATATAATATACCTTGGGATGCGTTTTGATGTCTATTTATGCAAGATGTAAAGCTTTTTGGGTTTCCCTCCTATTTTAGGGCCACTAAGCACCAAAAAACAAATTTCTAGGTTATTTGTGGACCATATTTTGAGCGGGAAATTACACCCTTATGATAAAGGAAATGAATAGATATATTCAGAACATATTGTCAGAAGGACTTGAAGCTGTGCATGCCACATCAACTGACCCCAGGGGTTCACCCCCTAATGGTATACAAGGGGAGAAAGTTACTTCTTTTCACAAAACTTTGAAAAAATGGAAACTGGTTATACAGAGTAAGCATATGAAGTGTCATTTCACGCTTGTTGATCACGAATATGATAATACTTTTGATATTTATTTCTGTAATGGTGGTCCTAGCCCTCTATGAGCCACTCTCAAAAGATTACAAATATCAAATCAAATAATGTGGGGTATTGTTAGAGACTATTTTAATGTCATAGATTACAGATGTTATTTTTGATCATTTACTAGGGATTTAACCCTCAATGGGCTACTATCAAAGCGTGAAAAATGACAAATTTCTTTACAATTTAGAATATATAGACTATAAATATTTGCATTGAAGCACTTATTTTAATATTTCAAATATTTCAAGTTACTATTCATGTTTATTATGTACTTCTACCTCATTTCTCATGAATTCTCATGAAAATGTGGCTGATTATGCTAATTCAGATTATCAGGGGGGTTGGCATTGAAAAGAAGTAACAGTACTGACATGAAATAGATGCACTTAAACTAAGAAATCTCAGAAAAATTATAGTCAACAGGTTCCAGTAAACGAGTTAAGTAATTTACTTAATTTAGTAGTTGGGGTAATTTACATTCAAAAAGCAAAGCTGTCATTTATACTAAATCAACACAATGACTTACGAATATGTAACTTTTGTTTTTGACTTATAACTGTTAATTGGTTTTCAAATAAGTTTGTTACATGAAAAATAATTTTAATACTACTACTAACAATAATAATATAAAATACAACAACCATTACTACTACAAATATATAAAATATTACTGCTAATAATAATAATAAAATAAAAACTACTTCTACTACTGTGTCAGACCCTGTGTAGTGGGAGCTGGCACCATGATACACTTTGGGTTCTTGTAGTTTATGGACAGAACATATTGGCAGTGGGAAGAGAGAGACACAGACACAAATTTATGAAAGTGAAGAAAAGCAAGAGTTCTTTATTGACAGGTGTTTCAATCAAAAAGGCACAAAAACTAAATTCCCAAACCAAAGTAATGCAGTTTCATTAAATAAAACACACTCCTAATGACACAAACCCAACAAAACTAGTAAAAATTGCAAACAGCACATATTCACTAAAATATAGCCCATTCCCTTCCTTCTGCACCAACCAAAAATCAGGAAAGGAAATGAAAATGAGAAAAATAATAATAAACTCTGGTTCAAAAACACTATTTACACGAAAAGAAAGTTATCTTAACTATAAGTAGTAAGGTGTGATATCCACAGGGATGTATAGCTCCCCAAACCTGGACACAGACAGGCACAGAGACACATAAGTGCAAAACAGCACATGGTTTATTTCTTCGTGGGGCAGCTCTATTTTCCTCTCCCCACTTCAGAGCACCGTACAGTTCACCAACAGAGCACAACACTGCTCAGTCCCTTCTCTTTTTCTTTTATCTTTCTCTTCTCTGCCGCCTCCACTCCTCGCCTAGCAAGCTTTATCCTCTACCTTCCAACTCTGGCTCTTCAAACGGAGCAAGGGAGCCACTATTATAGTGCACCTGGAGTGCTCCAGATGCTCTCTGATCCTCTTCCGGTACCACTTCCGAGTGTGGCAGAAGTACTGCAGTCCAGGGCTCTGGAACTATCCAGACACCCCCCCTTGAGGTGGCCACGGGCCACAGCAGGGTTGATCTTCTAAGCTCCAAATCCATGGCACCAATGTAATGCAGGGGGTTTGCCCCCTTGTGATCCAGGGGAGGTCTTGCCTTGAATATGACCTCTCCCCCAGTCCTTCCAACACTGGGACAAGCAATTATCACTCCCATGATGTCTTGCACCACACACTACTACAGAACATGTTTTTTTTTTTTTTTTCCTGTTCGGCTGTGAAGCAATCAGAATTGATGTCTGAATGCTGGCGACTAGCCTTACAGTTTTTCTCTCAGGTGGAGCATTACAGCTTCTGCTGACGTCACGCCTGATACCAAAACTTTATTAGAAATATTTTCAGATGTTTTTAAGATTCGAACCGGACACGGAGACAAAAATGAAAGAAAAAGAAGAGAGAAAAGGAGGAGATGGAGCTAAAGGGGGAAGGGGGGATTTTCGTATAGAATAAACAATAAATGAACCAGAATCCGCTTCTAGACCTGCAGAAAGAGAGGGGGGAAAAAAAAAAAAAACAACCACAAGACAAAAACATTGCTGCATCAGCTACATGAAGATATATAAAAGTAAAAATGTTTGCTAACAATCACACAGTAATTATTACTAAGGCATTTAGGGCCAACCACAGCCTTAGGTCATGTGCTGAAGATGTCCAAGTCATACTTATGAAAGCACCATGTGAGCACCTGTGTGCGTACGCACGCTTGTATGTGTAAGGTTTCTCTATAGGAGCGTCCAATAGTGAGTGTGAAGGGCCACAGACCTGCCCCCAAAAACGTGCGGAAGATGGAGGGAGTTTCAAGCCCAGAAATCCAGTGGTCAACCCAGAGCGCGGAGACCCCAGGGAGACCGTCACCAGAGAAGCCCCAACCCCCTCTCGAGAGGCGCAGAGGATCACCCCGGGGGGCCACAACCAGCAGCCGGCAGAGTCCCGGGAGATATCAACGGCTAGCCCGCAGCCGCTCACCCCGGAGTCGGCCGGGCCCGGAACCCAAGGGCGACCCACCCCGCCGAGGACCCAACAGAGCCCAGGGACCCAGATCCCACCAGGCAGCCACCGGGAGCGACCAGACAGATGTTTAAAAAAAAAAAAAAAAAAAAATGTGGCGGGGGAGGGTAGGCGAAGATGTTGTAGCATTGCCAGATGTCCCAGGAGAGGGGAGGAGTCCAAAACCCCACCTGACATATACAGTCACACACAAACACAGTCATACACTCCCTCCCTCATGCTCTCACATACACATACAACCCAAGACTTACAAGGATGTACGCCAGACACCCATTCACACTCCCCATACACACCCTACTAACTCTGGTCCTGGTGCTGCCGTACCGAAGGCACAACCATTCCCAGACGCCAGAGTTAGCCCCGTTCCGCTGGGGTAATAATGAGCAGGCACCCCCGTCCAACGCAGAGCAAAGCAACCCACCACTCCAGACCACAGGCAGACGGCCAGCTCCCACTCCTAGCCTCCAGCCCTGGGCAGCTAACTGAGAACAGAGGTGTGATAAGACCTCTAGTCTCCCTCCGCCGGCTCCAATGTAATGTTGATTTGTGTTGATAAGGTGCATTTTGTGGTTGGGGGGGCACAGGCAGTGCTGGCATCACGTGGCCTACACCAGCTGATGCCAACACACAGCCCCACTTCCCCTCCAAAACCCTCCGTGACTAAGTTCAGTTTAAAATTGGAAGTGGGCACTGGCACTCGGAGTGAGGCTGAAATTTCCCCCCACCGGATGCCGTTGAGTGTGCTCACTCCCAAGGCCCTAAGTGTGCATTTGTGTGAAATGTTGTTTGTGGAAGTGTTTAATGTGCAAATAAAATTGGGGGGTAGGGTGCCACAGGACTGCGGAAATGGGATCCATACCCGCACCCCCTGACTTACCCACACCCCAAGGCCCTATGTGCATATTTGTGTGATGATGTGAATGAGCAGGAGGAGGGAAATGTCTGAGGATGGGGAGGAACGGCTGAGGGGCCTGGGCCCTCCAGGGAGCCAGCTCCCCTACTGGCCCCAATAGGCACCTCCGCTCCCAAAATCCACCCGGGGCATGGAGGCCCCAGCCCATCTAGCCACAGCCCAAAGCAGCAGCATCACAGAGCCCCACGGAGTCCAAGGCCACCAACCCACACCACCCCAGCAGAATATTTACTCCCATCCCCACATTTACTCAACATTCAGACTAAGTAAGACATAAGACACCCAGGTAAAGTTGGATCCCCCACCTCGGATATCCCCCTCCCCCATGGCAGAGCCAGGACCCGGCACCGCCGCATGTTCCGGCCCTCTTCCCGGCAACGTACATGCCAGGACCCAATCCCCAAGGCCCCACCCAGACCCCCATCTGGGGACGGCCGCCCCCATACCCCAAGCCACCTGGCCCCCACCCAGACCCACCCAGGGGCGATGCAGCCACCAGGCAGCGACCCGCAGCCACCGTCAAGACCCCCCAAGGCCCCACACACAACTACCAGAAGTCCACCCCCCCGAGGCAACCCAAGCACCACCAGAGTGGGGCAGCAGCCCCCCAGCCCAGACCCCCCTAGTGAACCCACCCCCAGGGATCCTCCAGACACTCTAAGCTCAGACTCTCCACCACATCAACCACAGCATCCCGCAGGACAATATCAATGACCCTCCATCATCGCTATGTGATGGAACCGATCAAAGGAGCCCAGAGAGATTGATTTGAAGTGGAGGCAGAGGCTGTCTCAAGTGTAATATGATCCAATAAAAGATTTCTATACTGGTTATTGCAAAGATTATCTTTGTTTTTCCAGTTTATGAGGATAGTTTTCTTAGTGATGCATATGGCAGTGAGAACCACGTGAACCAAATTTGTTTCAATCGGGACATCCTCTAGGTTCCCCAGCAGGCAAAATGAGGGGGAAGTTGGGATATCACATTTCAGACACTTTGACAGGTCTTCACATACTCCATACCAGAATCCCTGAACAGGTGGACATGACCACAGTGCGTGGATATAACTGTCAGGAATGTTGTCTGTGCAGTGTGTGCAGGTGTCAGATGGCACAAATCCCATCCTGAACATCCGATGACCTGTATAGTGTACTCTGTGTAGAATTTTGTATTGAATTATTTGTAAATTGGGGTTTCTGATCGTTTTAAAAGTTTTTAAACAAGTTTGAGACCAGAAAGTCTGGTCAAAGCTAACTAATAGATCCGCCTCCCATTTACCTATAGGAATTGCTACTGTATCATCTATTTTGGTCAATGTTTTATATACTTTAGACAGTAATTTGGGGTGTTTGAGATGACAGAAGTCTAATACCCTTGATGGTGTTTGTAATTCTACTTTATTAAGCTTAAATTTTTCTTTAACTACTGATTTAATTTGGAGATTTGGGAGACTATTCTGTTAAATGGAGTGAAATCCAATCCTTCAAATATGTGTTCCATGTATAGAATTCCTTTACTTTTCCAGTATGGGAAGTTCATCATTTTATTGTTTTGCAATATGTCAGGATTATTCCAGATGGGTGTGTGTCTGCATGGAATTAGTGAAGACTCACTAATTTAGATATTCCCACCATGCTGTCAGTGAGGTGCTGATATTAATACTTTTAAAGCTTTCATGCTTTCTTATTTTTGAGCTAATAAACGGTAGGTCCGAAAGCTCTACAGTATAGTATTGCAAAGTGTCTGTTCTACATCTAACCAGGACTCATCCAGCGGGTTATGTTGCAACCATCTTGGTATATATTGGAGCCTGTTGGTTAAGAAATAATGATAGAAGTTGGGTAGATCCAGCCCTCCTCTATCTTTGGTCTTCTGTAGTGTTTGTAAGCTAATTCGTGGAGGTTTATCCTTCCAAAGGAATTTAGTGATGGAGGAGTCCAGGGATCTAAACCAATCAGATGATGGCTTGTTTGGGATCATTGAAAATAAGTAATTGATTCTTGGTAAAACCATCATTTTAATTGTGGCAACCCTCCCCATAAGTGATATCGGTAAGGATTTCCATCTAGCAAGATCATCTTCCACTTTCTTTAATAGTGGGATGTAGTTTAGTTTAGTTAGATCTGCCAGCCTGGGAGAGACATGAATGCCCAGATATGTAATATTCCCTGATTCCAATTGTGTATTAAGGGAATTGACAAAAGAAAAATTAATTGGGAGAACTGTGGATTTTAACCAGTTTATTGAGTAATCTGAAACTCTTGAAAAGGAGTTTATTAGTTCAATTGCTTGGGAGAGAGAGGATTGAGAATTCTGGAGAAAAAGTAACACGTCATCTGCATAAAGACTGATTTTATGTTCTATGTTCTTACACTTTATGCCTTTAATAACTGTTGTTTTCCTGATTGCTGCTGCTAATGGTTCAATAAAAATAGCAAATAGCAAGGGGGAGAGTGGGCATCCCTGCCTGGTCCCCCTCTGAAGACAGAAGCTAGCTGATGTTTGGTCATTTGTCCTGACGCATGCTGTTGGTGAACTGTATAATATTTTTAACCAGTTTATGAAGAAGTTTCCAAAACCAAATTTATGTAAAGTTGCAAATAAGAACTTCCAGTTAACTCTGTCAAAAGCCTTTTCTGCATCGAGAGATAATATACTGGTTTCCATGTTTCTGCTGTAAGAAAAGTCTATTAAGTTAAGTAATCTACGTGAATTTGTGGATGAATGTCTCCCCTTAATGAAACCAGTTTGGTCTGGGTGTATTATGAAAGGGGTTACCTTCTCTAATCTTTTTGCAAGGGCTTTACAAATTATTTTGAGGTCAACATTAATAAGAGAAATGGGGCGATAGCTGGTAGGAAATTAAGGATCTTTGCCTGGTTTTAACAGGAGACTAATGTTGGCTGAATTCATGTTTGGCTGTAGTCTACCATTTTCTTCTATTTCACTCATCATTCTGAAAAATGTTGAATTCTTTGTAGAACTCTGCTGGAAACCCATCTGCACCTGGAGCCTTTTTTATTAGGCATGGAGTTAAGAGCTTCCTGGAGCTCATGGCGAGTCCAGGACTGTAGCTTGGCTATCTGATAATTTAGGAAGTATTATCCTGTCTAGAAACTCATTGATCTCATTATCTGATGGGTTAATCTGTGGTGAGTATAAGGTTTTGTAAAAATCTCTGAAAGTTGTTTATTCTTTCAGGATCATATACTATATTCCCAGTTGAGTCTTTAACATTAGATATGGCAGTTTTCTCTTTGTTTATTTTTAACTGGTTAGCTAAAAACTTGCCTGATTTATTACCGTGTTCAAAGTTTTCTATTCGTAGTCTTTGTGCTAAAAATTGTATTTTTTTGTCAATAATTCCTTTAAGTTCTAGTTTACTTTTACGCAATTTGTTTTGTAATTCTTCTGTGGATGCCTCTAAAGACTTAATGATTTCTTCTAATTCCTGAATACGTTTGTTTTCTATTTTTTTCTTATGTGATGAGAAGGAGATTATTTTACCTCTCATCACTGCTTTCCCTGCCTCCCAGAGAACAGATGCTGATGTTCCAGGCAGGTCATTGTGTTCTAAATATAAAGCCCACTCTTTTTTATAATATTCCACAAAACCTTCGTCTTTAAGCAGTGATGTATTAAACCTCCAGTTTTTACTTGATGGGATTGTTTTCTTATTTAACAGAGTTAAAGAGATTGGAGCATGATCGCTGACAACTATAGGGTGTATCTCAGTGTCTGAAATGTCAGCCAATAATGAGCTGCTGACTAGAAAATAGTCCAAACGTGAGTGAGAGTGATGAACATGTGAGAAAAAAGTATACTCTCTATGGCTGGGATAAAAAGATTGCCCTGCATCACAAAGCCCATAATCACTCATATACTGTTTGACTATATTAGTGGAATGCCAATTGCGCTGAGTCCCAGCTGTACTGAGCCTGTCTGAATAATAATCCATCCAAAAATTAAAATCTCCCGCAAGTATAAGTGGACAGTCCAAGTGTTCGGAGAGTACAGAGAAAAAATTATGAAAGAATGCGGGGTCATCTATGTTTGGACAGTATATGCTAACAATACATACACTTTGATTTTGTATAGATAGTTTTAGTATTATAAATCTACCATCTGGATCTGAGACTGTGTCCAATACTGTGAAATTGGTATTTTTGTGTATTAAAATAGCTACACCTCTTTGTCTACAGTTATAGGGGGCAGAGAACAGTCTGGGAAACTCAGATGTTTTAAGTTCATCTGCAACTGTGGCAGACCTATGAGTCTCTTGTAATAAGATAACATCTGCCTGCATTATTTTAATCTGATCAAAAATCTTTAATCTCTTCTCTCTAGAGCCAGTTCCGTGAACATTCCAACTGACAAACCTTAGTGTACCCATAGTTGTGTGTGTGAGTAGCTAATGTATGGTGCCTTCATGTGAATAAATTAAGTAAGTAAATGTAAAATTTAATTTGAAAAAAATAAAGCAATAAATAAGTAAAAAAAAAATATATATATATATAAAAAAATTATAAACAAAAAAAACTATGGGAACACTAAAATTTATCAGAGGGAAGGTTAAAGGAACTAGAACAAGAAAGATAATAATAATAATGCTGGTAATAATAATAATAATGCTGATGATAATAATAGTGCTGATGATAATAATAATAATGCTGATAATAATAATAATAATACTAATAATACTAATGCTGCTAATAATACTAATGCTGATAATAATCAGACAATAATAATAATAATAATCAGACAGAACCAAGAGTGTTTGTGGTTGTATGATAAAATGTAATAATTATAATCCAGTGTTTGTATGCGTGCGTTGTGTGTGTGCTGACGCAGTGTAGGAAAGTTGTGTGATTGTGTCATGTGGATGTAAAGTTCCAGAAGCAAGTAAAAGAAGGAAAGGAAAGAGTGATAAAGGTTAAAAAAAGAAAAAAAGAAGTAAAAAGAAAAGGTGCTAGAGGTGTGGGGTGGTGAGAGAACAGGTGATCCCATCATCTAAACACGGATATAGCAGCTTTTTATCCTGACATACTCATACCCAGTGAATCCCGATAAGAATAATAAACTTGCGACCTGATGTTGGGCTAATAAAGCCAGTCTGTCACTCCTCGCTCCTTGTACAGCCTGTTGTTGACGTAGAGCTTGTCCACAGAAATGACAGCGCGGCTCCCTTCTTGGATGAATTTTTTACGCAGTGGGAACAGAACTCTGCGGCGATCCAAAATTTCTTTAGGAAATTGATCGTTCACGCTGAAATCTTTTCCTTTGAGCTCCTTCCCGCGGCTCTTAACAAAATCCTTTTGTTTAAAATGCTCAAATTTGGCCACGATGGGACGAGATCTTCTGCTGTCTGCTCTCTACAGAACATGCTTAACAAACTTACCCTATGCAGTAAATACAAGGTCAAAATGAAGCTGAATATTTAAAATAAAAAATTAACATGTGAATGCATCACCTACGCTTTTGAATTTATCTAAACTTCATTTTGTCTTCCAATGAGAACAGATAGCAATATAGCATTAACTAAATCAGTAATCTTAGCTGCCAATAAAATTAACTAACAGTTGAAGTTAATCTGAGCTTATTGCTCTCTTTGTATATGAAAGTTTTTGTATGCTGCTTTCCTACAGTTCAGCCAATAACTAACTATTACGTAAGAGAGTGTGTGTGTTTGTAAAATTTAAAAACATGTCCTTAAAGTAATAAAACCTTGAGCACCTAATATGTGAACTAATGTTAGTGGCCTTTAACAACATATAGAGGTTGTGAGGTCTATATGGCAGAAATAAATAATCAACAGCCATGTGTTAGGTAGGCACTGTAGCATCAAATAATATCTGTCAAACACTAGATATCAAAACTGTGTGGAGCTTGGCCTGAACACAGACAGGCGGACACGTTCATATCACCCACAACACCTTTATTAGACAGTGCTACACAACCCAAAAGTCCTGGCCACAATACAATGCCTTGTCTCTTCCTTCAGGCCGCCTCCTCGTCTTCTCTCCAGACCTCGTCCTCTTCCACCTGACTCTAGCCATCACATGAAGGGAGGCGGCCCCTTTTATAAGCACCCGGATGTGCTCCAGGTGTGTTCCGGCAATCTCGCACCAACACGCCCCAGTGTGGTGGAAGTGCTAGCTGCATCCCTGGAAGCACTCCGGGTGTCCCTGCTCATCTTCCCCCCAGCACTTCCGAGTGTGGCGGAAGTGCTGAGGTTCAGGGTCCCCAAGGCATTAGGGCACCCCCAGGCAGTGACCATGGGCCCGTACAGGGTTGAGCTTCAAAGCCCTATACCCGTGGCCACCAAAGGCACCAGGGTGGTCACCCGCACATGGTCTGAGGGAGGTGCAAGCCCTCCTCCAATCCTCCGAGGCGTCCCAGCTGGGTCGTCCCCCCAGCCATCTGCGACAACTGTTACACATAATATTAACTCCATTACTCCAGTAAACTGCTAACTGTAGAGTAGCGGAAACTGATTTGTTAACTAGTTTACTGGAAGTTAGATACGTTTACTAAACACACCTGCATGTGCAGCATTAACTGCTTCTTCATACTTTGTTTTCGTTTCTTTTCTGTGCTCCTGAATGTTGTTGACATAAAGCCATTTCTCTGCTTGTTAATGGAACTTATCACAACAGGTGGTTGTCAACGATGTTCATTTGACGTTTCATGAAACAGCAATAACCCCAATAGAGTCATGCTGTGGACCTCCAGAGCTGTGCTTCATTAAGGAAGTTTTCGCTTTGCATTATACATCAGTCATCCGTGGCCGGTTACACTATAGTTAAGATTACAGTTTTGGGAAGAATAATTTGACTCAAGTCAAGTAAATGTATGTAGATGAGGTGTTGAAATTGTTTTAAATTTTCTCTAAACAATTTAATACATATTTTGTTAAAGGTAGCAATAGTCTTGAATTGATGTGCTTTCATCCTCCTCATCAACAAAAGCATAACATATGTTGTGGTACAGCAGTCTATTAGCCAGCCAAAGCTCTGTGAAGAAGCTGTCTCTTATGGTTCTGCCTTTGTCCAGAAACAGCTCAATACTTTTTATGACCACAGACTCGGAAAGTCTTTGCCCTGGGTTGTAGCTCAAAACGCAGTTCTCAACAAAACGCTGCTGGATGTCTGAAATCGCAGCAAATCTGTCATTTTTCACACATTCTGCATGGTTGTCTTTGTTGTCAAAGTGCAAATGCCGCATGATAGTCTGAGCAGTCATGGGATATCTTATCTTTGATTGCCGGTACAACAAGTAGCTCTGAGCAGGCATCAAGCACAGCACCAACTGTGGTCATTGCTACATTTGTGAAAAGAATGGAGATAAACACCATCAACTCAGAGAGGGAGAGGCAAGTTTGTTGTACTACGTGAATGTCACTGACAGAATAAAACTGAATAATAATTAAAAAAAAGTACCCAAAATTTACACCGAGTGTTACAAACTCAAATAAAAGGTATGTTTATATTAATAATAACAGCAGCTCACTAATTAAAACGCAAAGCACCCAGACTGAAACCCACAACCTTTTGGTTATAAGGCAGCAGTTGTTACCTGTGCACCATCCAGCAATACATATTCACTTTCTGTCGACTGACATTTGAGCTTGGTTCTTAACTCATTGACAGCAACATGTAAATTGAATAATTTTTATTTTTTTTATTATATTCCTGAATAAAAGCTCGTGTGTTTATTTGATATTTGGACTAAAGTCTTCACACACTATACTGTACACTTCACGTTATTATTAGTATAACATGGAAAAAGTTTCTGTTTTAGGTATGTGTTCAACATTTCTTCCCTCGCATTTCCTTTCATCCTACTCTTACACAAATCGTTGTAGACACAGAACACATGTGAAATGTATGTATTCCAAATAATGATATGTTATTTACCCTATACAACTCCTAGCACCTTACTCCCAGATAAAGAGACTTGAGCTCTGATAATTTTGTGACGGACTCAGCTCCGTCAGTGGGGGGGATTGGACAGCAGGCTGCTTGCTGCTTCTGCTGATCGACACATTTGCAAAGCAAAAGAAGCATGATGAGGAGAGGTGCGAAGGAATTTAAGTTGGCCCGGGATTACAACTTTTTTCGTAGGCTTTAAGGATTCTAATGTTAAGTAAGAAATAAGAGAAGTGCAAAGTTAGGAGAACAGACAGAGAAAAGTAAAGTTAACCTCATAGTGGAACAAACAGCAGGCAGTTGAGAGGGAGAATAGTCCAAGAATTTAAGGGGCCAGTAGGTGTAAAATAGCTGAAGTAGTTCTTTAATCTAATTTTGTCTGGCTGCATTGTAGTAGAAAATTGGCAGACCTGGCCCAGGTGTCCTTTAGAGAGATAGTCTGCACCCCTAAGGTGATGTGGCAGGAGATTCCAGACCAGACTGGCAGAGATAAATTGGTCACGGTCACAAGGTGCAAGGTAAAGGATGCACACTGACCAGGGGCAACAAAACTAGAATTGGAAGTGTCAAACTGTTTTCAGGTCCTGGCACAGCTAGATGGTGTGTTTGATTCTGAGGTAGTAGGCAGGGATGAGGAGCCCTCAACGGGCCACCTCAAAACCAGATTCCAGAAAGAGAGAGGTAGTGATAGTTGGGAACTCAATCATTAGGAGGATTGAAGCACAAATTTCTCCAGAGACAGAGAGACTTACATGGTGTGTTGCCTTCCAGGTGCACAAGTGGGAGGTCTCCCTGGAAGGCTCTTGACCAGAGTGAGATTGGATCCAGTTGTCATTATCCATGTTGGAACAAATAACATACACAAGGGAAGTCTGTCAGTTCTGTAATCTAAATTGAAAGAGTTAGGTGCCAGGCTGAGGAGCCCAACTAACAAAGAAGTCTTCTCTGAAGTTCTGCCTGTGCCATGCACCAGTCCAGGCAAGACTGAGGAGATTAGAAGGCTTAACGTGTGGCTCAAATCTTTGTTCAGAGTAGAAGGGTATAGGGTATAGGGCACTGGGACTCCTTTTGGAAAAGATGGGAACTGTTCTCCTGCAACGGGTTACCTCTAAACCGGAGGGACACCAACATATTGAGGAGAAGTATGAGTAGGTTAGTCGAGGATTGTCTAAACAAGTGAATTTTAGGACAGGCCAGATTTAGAACTATACATAGAGGAACAAACAATACTGCAAAAATAAATGTTTAGTAACGTACATTCTAACCCAACATTTAAATGTAAAAGTAGTAACACATTAAAAATAGCTTGCCTTAATGCTAGAAGTATCAAAAATAAGGCAAATGAGTTGGAGTTCTGTGTAGCAAAACATAATTATGATATTATAGCAATAACGGAATCCTGGCTAAATAACAAATATGA
The DNA here is from genome assembly GCA_026402145.1 of Polypterus bichir lapradei. NCBI lineage: Eukaryota > Metazoa > Chordata > Cladistia > Polypteriformes > Polypteridae > Polypterus > Polypterus bichir. Next base: position 18,906,583 of record JANRMT010062798.1, read on the forward strand.
GGATGTGTATAACATAGAGGGATGCACAATTTTAGAAAGGATGGACACAACAGAAAAGGAGGTGGGTTTGGTGTTTATGTCAAACATAATTTAAATGCAAGTCATTGTCTTTTGGAGTGAGGACATGTAGCTTTGTCTGGAAAGCATTAGTCTTATTTTAGACCACCCAATGCAGACAGTAATTTCAACAAGCATCTTTTTAGTAATATTAAAAAGGCAAGTTTACAGGGGGATATTATAGTCATGGGGGCTTTAACTATCCAGATATTAACTTGGATACACTTGCAAATGGCGGAGCACAAGAGCAAGAGTTTTTAGAAGTAATCAGTGACTGTTTTTTAACACAGTATGTTAAAGCACCAACGTGGGGTGAAGCCTGATTGGATTTAGTTTTTTGTAATAATCCAGATAGAATTGAGGGTGTAGAAGTGATTGAACCACTAGGGTCAAGTGACAATAATATTAACACAATTCTTAGTGTTTTGTAAGAGTGTGGATGCAAAGACTAAAATTGTTAAGTTTAACTTTGGTAGGGTAAATTATGTGGCAAAGTCTAAGAAGGATAGGCTGGGATAAGCTTTTAAGTGTGGAGACAGTTGAGGAGCAGTGAAACAGGTTTAAAAATGTTTTACATGTAATGCCGGACAGGTACATGCCTAAATTTGGAATTAATAGGAAATTTAAAAAAAACTGCAGTGGGTTAATAAAGAGTTAAAAAAGAAGCTGCAAAAGTAAAAACAACTGTATAAGGCGTATAGGACTAATAACTCCAAAGTGAATTGTAGGACATATGAGAACATGAGGTCAAAAATTAAGAATGATGTTAGGGAGGCTAAAAGACAGTTGGAGAGGAATATAGCAGATAAGGTGAAAGAGAATCCTAACAGATTCTTTCAATATTTTAGTAGTAAAAGAATAGTCAAGGAGGAGGTGAAGTTCATTAGGAACGGTAAAGAGGAATTAAAAGATAGAGACAGTGAAATAGCAGATGCTCTAAACTTGCCTTTGTCTGAGGTCTTCACAAGTGAGGAAGTGGATAACCTCCCAGTGGTAAATGGGACTACTATGGAGGTTCTGAGTGATTTAGAAATTGTAAAGGGAGAAGTACTGCTCAGATAAAATAGGCTGCAATCAAACAAATCACCAGGACCAGATAATATTTACCCTCAATTTCTTAAGGAGGCAAGCGAGTACATATATAAAATCTTGATACAAATTTTTTTTAGGAAGTCACTGTGCACTGGGGAGATTCTGAAGGATTGGAGAATGGCAAATATTATCTATTTATATAGAAAGAGTGACAGGGTAGATCAAAGCAACTACAGGGCAGTAAGCTTAACATGCATCTCAGGAAAATTAAAGGAAGGAATTAATAAGGATAAGATTGAGCAGCACATGGCAAGCACAGGAGTTTTTCTGAACAGTCAGCATGAGTTTGGAAGAGGGAGGTCATCCTTTACTAACATGCTGGAATTCTACAAGCAAGAAACAAGAGGATATGATAAAAGTGGAACAGATGATATTATTTATCTTGACTTTCAGGAAGCATTTGATAAGGTGCCACATGAGAGGTTGAGCATCAAACCAAAAAGTGGGAGTTCAGGGTGATGTTTTAAGATGGTGCAGAATTGGCTCAGACACAGGAAGCAGAGGGTGATGGTGCAAGGAACCTTATCAGAATTGGCTGATGTTAAGAGTGGTTTTCCACAAGGGTCAGTGCTAGGTCAACTGCTATATTTAATATACTGTATATGAATGTTTTGGGTAGGAATATAAGTTACAAAATGATTAAGTATGTAGATGATACCAAGATAGGTGGATTGACAGATAATTTGGAATCAGTTAAATAATTACAGAAGGACTTGGACTGCATACAGGCTTGGGCAGATTTGTGGCAGATGAAATTTAATGTCAGTAAATGTAAATAGTAAAACTGTTAGGTCTGAATACACAATAGGAGGTCTGAAAATCAAGAGTACACCTTATGAGAAGGATTTAAGAGTCATAGTGGACTCAACACTATCGACTTCCTGACAGTGTTCAGAAGCAATTAAAAAGGCTAACAGAATGTTAGGTTATATAGCATGATGTGTGGAGTACAAGTTCAAGGAGGTTATGCTCAAGCTTTATAATGCACTGGTGAGGCCTCATTTGGAGTACTGTGACCAGTTTTGGTCTCCAGGCTACAAAAATAACATAGCGGCTCTAGAAAAGGTCCAGAGAAAAGCGACTAGGCTCATTCCAGGGCTACAGGGGATGAATTGTGAAGAAAATTAAAAAGCTCAGCCTTTTCAGTTTAAGCAAAAGAAGATTGAGAGGTGACATGACTGAAGTGTTTAAAATTATGAAGGGAATTAGTACAGTGCATCGAGATTGCTTTTTTAAAATTTTTAAAGTTCATCAAGACCATGATGACACAGTTGGAAACTTGTTAAGGGTAAATTTCGCACAAACACTGAGACGTATACATTTGCAATGCCCTACTGAGTATCACTAAAGAACACTTGCAATAAGCTACCAAGTAGCATGGTAGACAGTAAAACTTTAGGGACTTTGAAAAGTAGACTAGATGTTTTTTAGAAGAATTAAGTGGATAGCACTGGCAGGCTTTGTTGGGCTGAATGGTCTATTCTTGTCTAGATTGTTCTAATGTTCTAATGGTGAGTTTTACTAGAGATCTCAGCAAAGTCACGCAGTGGGCTTAGATTCTTATTCATTATGTTTATAAAAATTCAAAGATGTAATCCTAGTTGATATGATGCTGTGAATTGCTATTATCATCTGATCCATGCTTTCCATTGTGAAAGGGAAGAGAAAGTATCATAAGAAGAGTAAGGGTCCTGTTTAATTACTCATTATATTGCTTCCAAGTACTATTCGAAGTTCAAAAAACACAACATTTGGACTGTGCATCCCACAATTAAAACTGTGTTTCCATGCTCTTAAGAAGCTGGTTTCCAAATGAGCACCAACTTCCAGTCTTGTTGCTACTTATAGCTTGAGGGGACCGATAGGGACAGGCTTTCTGGCAATTGGCCATTAGTGATGTCACTGCTCCATCAGCCTTCATTCCTCCACTTTACTTATTATCTTCCATGTGTTTACTTTGTCAGTGGCAAAGAAATATTATGTTTCTGTGCCTAAAACTGTAGAAATAATGTTATTGATTGTGATGGTCTGGGTCGGCTCCACACTTCCAGTTGATCTCGGGAGCAGTTTGAACCTGCTACCCACTAAGAGATAAGCCATAATGCTTTTATTAAAATAATCAAAACAAATCAGTGCTCAAAAAGTGCAGTGCTCCTTACATAGTAAATAATCCAATAAAAAAGTGTCTGTCTGGGTTAAAATTCAATAAATATTGAGGTTAAAAACACACAGGCAGATGTGCATTGGTGCCCCTCGACATGCCCTTTTCAAACCTTACAGACCAAGGAGAAGTCCAGTAGCAAACACAGACATCCATTTATTCCGGCCCACGACTCCACCACCTATCACATGCCGTTCCACAGGGAGCCGCCAAACACTGCTACACTTACACCGCTGCCGTCTGGCTCCTCCAGGCGAGAGCACATCCTGAGCATAATAGTCGCTCCTGCTCCCTAATTGCATGAGCAATCCCTCTTCCCCCTCCTAAGCGTTGGCCATATGCTCCTCCCTGGGGCTACATTCCTGTTTTCTGTCACGTGGTGCTGGTTTTTTGAAGTTGTGTAGGTGTAACATACAGTACCATCGTTTCATGGCTATTTAAGAAAGTAGTGTGCAACAGTTTGCATCATAGCTGTTGCATCCCTATTGTAAAAAGAGTAACACCTTGGGAATTATGTTGCAGTTATGTTAAAGTTCTTAATTAGCATTAAGACATTGGGCTTTGTCTATTTAACTAAACTTTGTGATCCACAATCTTATTTTGATGTTTTATATAAAAAAGACCTTTCTGGTACTTAACTATTCTTTTGCCTGCTCCCTCGAGCCTCTTATCTGATTGTTATTTCTAAATTCAAATAAAATTTAGTCCTGTGGATTAGTGATTTACGATTTTTAACTATAATATTAACCAGTTAGTTTTAGGGTTTTGACTTTTATTTAGCCTCTTATTTTGAGTTTTGATTTTTGTTTTGGCATTAGCATTTGATTTTCCATTTTAAATGTTCTCCTTTTTTCCTGCTTATCAACTATTCTCCTAGAATGCCCTTTGATAGTTACTTCTTGGTTATTACATTTAAAATTAAAAAGCTTTATCTTCTACATCTGATCTTTTCTGTTTTGTAAAAGATTCATAACATGTCTGTTCATTCCAAACCAAAGAACAGAGTAGGAGAAAGCACATCAGGGGACATACAAAATGCAAATGGCAACCTTAAAGGGGCTGAAGAAATTTACAGTATATGGCCAAATGTCTGTGGACACCTGACCTTCCCACCTATATCAAATTATTGGGCATTCCATTCCAAAAGCATGGGCATTAATATGGATGGCTTGTGAAGGCTTTTCATAAATGTGGAACTGTGGGAGTGGGAGTGTGTTTTGAAAGTGGCAGTGTGTCTGTGTAGGAATGTGTGCTAATTCAGCCAAAATAGCATTTGTGAGGTTAGGTACTAATGTTGGACAAGAAGATCTGGCTTGTAATTGGCATTCCAGTTCATCCCAAAGGTGTTCAATATCTATCCGGTCAGGGTCCATGTTTTTTAGACCTAGCCTGGAACAGTCTAAATTGTCTAAAATGATCTTGTATGGTGTAGCATTAACAGTGCCAAGGACAACAGGTCTGGGATAAATCTTGGAAAAAGTTCCAGATGAATATCTTTCCTCTACCAAATTTTACAGCACACTTTGCAGTCCGGAAGGTAATCTTCTCCTGGCATCTGCCTAGCCCATGTTTGTCCATCAGACTGCCAGATAGTGAAGCATGATTCATCACTCCAGAGAACAAATTTCAATATGCTTCGCTTACACCACTTAGCTAATGCTTGACATTTTTCATAGTGATCCTCCACCATACCGTTCTATCATGTATGGGAGTATCAATCTGAATATGGCAGACTACAACCAGCAAAGGATGTACATGGTCAATAACCATGCTTTGGTACACTGCTTTGTGGCATTGTAATGGTTCTCAGTTGGTTTAAAATGGAATAGAATGTGCCATCTCCATTTTACTTTATTGATCACAATGGAAATTTATGTGGTTACTATTGTCCATCTATTTCAAAGTTAGCTTGTGAATTCAGAGACTGTCCTATTGCATACCACTATGTTTTTTTCTCTAAATAACCCCTTGGGATTAATAAAGTTTATCTACTCTAAAGGACTTTTGTTGGAGTATGTGTGACCTTTTTGTTAGCTTGAATGAATTTCCCCATTCTCCTTTAACTATACACTAGATGATTTTTGTTCCTTACACCATTTTCTGTAAACTCTAGAAACAGTAGAATGTGAAAATCCCAGGAAGGTAGCTGCTTGAAAAATTCTAGAATTGCCACATATGGGACCAGGAATAAAACCACAAAGATGCTTAGGTCACCAACCATGCCAATCCTAATGTGTGATCAAACAACAATCACTTTACCTTGTCAGCAGCCCCATTATTTCCTGTTTGGGGAGCAGATTATTAGTATTAATGAACACAATATTCTTGCTCTAAAACTTGATTACACAAATGCATTTTATTGTAGTTTTAAGGTAAATATTAAATACTTAACTACGTGATAAATATTAAAATATCACAGAAATCTTTGGACAGAAATGCTCATTCTACTCCTCAAAGGCAGGTGAACTCCAAGCATGGATTCTGAGTTGCATTGAGTGGAAAAATATCAGTTAGTCAGTTAGTTTCCAGCCCTCTATATCCTAACAAAGGGTTATGGGGGTTGACTGCTATAGTTAAACCCCTACTTAAGAAACATAATCTTGACCCCTCAGCTCTTCAAAATTTTAGACTTATCTCTAACCTGCCTTTCTTAAGTAAAGTTCTGGAGAAGGCAGTCATTATGCAGTTAAATGACCACCTAAATAACATGCTATTCTTGATAAATTTCAGTTGGGTTTTAGAACAAATCACAGCACAGAAACTGCACTTGTTAAAGTAGTAAATGATTTGCGGGTGAATGCAGACAGAAGCCATTTATCTGTTCTCATCCTCTTAGATCTGAGTGCTGCATTTGACACCATTGATCATAATATTCTTAGAAATCGCCTTAGTCAATGGGTGGGCCTCTCTGGCAGTGTCTTAAATTGGTTTGAATCCTACCTGACAGGGAGAAAATTCTTTGTTAGTTGTGGTAATTACAACTCGAAGCCACATGATATCCGATATGGTGTTCCACAAGGCTCTAATCCTGGGTCCGCTGCTCTTTTCAATCTACATGCTCCCGTTAGGTCAGATTATCTCAGGGCACAACGTGAGCTACCACAGCTATGCTGATGACACACAGCTGTACTTATCAATAGCACCTGATGACCCTGATTCTCTTGATTCACTAACACAATGTCTGACTTGTATCTCAGAATGGATGAAGTTAAATAAAGAGAAAACTGAAATCTTAGTGATTGGCAATAATGGATACAATGAGGCTGTTAGAAATAAACTGGATACATTAGAATTAAAAGTCAAGACGGAGGTAAAAAGCTTAGGGGTAATTGTTGACTGCAGTCTGAATTTTAAATTGCATATTAATCTGATCACTAGGACAGCATTTTTTCACTTAAGAAACATAGCTAAAGTTAGACCTCTTATATCACTGAAAGATGCTGAGAAATTAGTTCAGGCGTTTGTTTTCAGTCGACTAGATTACTGTAATGCACTCCTCTCAGGACTACCCAAAAAAAACATAAATCGTTTGCAACTAGTGCAGAATGCAGCTGCTAGAATCCTAACTAGGAAAAGAAAATCCGAGCACATCTCTCCAGTTTTGATGTCACTACACTGGTTACCTGTGTCATTCAGGATTGACTTTAAAATTCTGCTTATGGTTTATAAAGCCTTAAATAATCTCACCCCATCTTATATATCGGAATGTCTGACACTTTATATTCCAAATCGTAACCTTAGATCCTCAAATGAGTATCTCCTTAGAATTCCAAGAGCAAAACTTAAAAGAAGTGGTGAAGCGGCCTTCTGCTGCTATGCATGAAAAATCTGGAATAGCCTGCCAATAGGAATTCGCCAGGCTAATACAGTGGAGCACTTTAAAACACTGCTGAAAACATATTACTTTAACATGGCCTTTTTATAACTTCACTTTAACTTTATCCTGATACTCTATATGTTCAATTCATTATAATAACTATTCATGGTGGCTCTAAAATCTGTACTGACCCCTACTCTCTCTTCTGTTTCTTTTTCCGGTTTCTCTGTGGTGGTCGCCTGCGCCACCACCACCTACTCAAAGCATCAAGATGTTCGAACAATTATAGATGGATCAAAAGCCAGAAGTCTACGTGACCATCATCATCAAGTCCTTCCGTGAGAACCCTAAATCCAAAGAGGACTGTTTCATTTATGTTAGGTAGAATGCCCAGAGGGGACTGGGTGGTCTCATGGTCTGGAATCCCCACAGATTTTATTTTTTTCTCCAACCGTCTGGAGTTTTTTTTGTTTTTTCTGTCCACCCTGGCCATTGGACTTTACTCTAATTCTATGTTAATTAATGTTGACTTATTTTATTTTCTTACTGTGTCTTTTATTTTTCTATTCTTCATTATGTAAAGCACTTTGAGCTACTTTTTGTATGAAAATGTGCTATATAAATAAATGTTGTTGTTGTTGCTGGAGCCAATCCCAGCCAACACAGGGCACAAGGCAGGAACAAATCCTGGGCAGGGCGCCAGCCCACCGCAGGACACACACACACCAAGCACACACTAGGCACAATTTAGGATCGTCAATGGAACTAACCTGCATGTCTTTGGACTGTGGGGTGAAACCAGAGCACTTGGAGGAAACCCACACAGACACGGGGAGAACATGCAACCTCTATGCAAGGAGAACTCGGGAAGCGAACCCAGTTCTCCTTACTGCGAGACAGACCCCTGTGACCCTGTGTTAGAATATATCGGGTTGGAAGATGACTGACTATTCATCTTTTGCTTTCTTCACATTCTCCTGCAGCGATGTCTTGTTTTTCTTATAGATGCCTCCATGCTGGATACAGATAGCTGGTACAGAAGGTCCTGTTTCTGGACGATGGTTTCCAGAGATTGTGTGTTATGATGTCACTAGAGCAATGTTTTAAAAGGCTGCCACAAGTACTTAGTCATCCAAGATTTAGATTTGTGAAAGAAAACCCTTTGCATCATTTTATATGGTTAGTTTTCAAATTTATTGATTACAAATTTTTTTTTCTTTCATCTAATTATGATTTACATTTTGTTTTTCTTGACTTGACATATTTACCCTTTTCGGTTTTTGACTTGCTGCTCCGTTCTCTGACTTCATGTTCTGAGCTTTGTAACTTAATTATTGTCCTTCTGTTTGTGTGAATTCTGACAGTGTGATGTTTGCATAAGCATGTCCTGTACTGGATTGGTGCTCTGTCCAAGGCTGATTCCTGCCCTACAGGGAAAGTCTCCATCCCCAGTGACACCGAACTGGAAAAATTTGGTGCTGACAATGTCTCACATCTTCCACATGGCCTCCTTGGTCAAACTTAGGAGCACCTTCACTTTGTGGTCGATTCTTCCATGGTGCTCAGCAAGGTGTTATAGGAGGTCTTTCTTATCAGCTGGATTAAATATTACAAAATAACTTCTGACTAACTACACTGTTTTCCTGTTAATTATAAATTGATTATGGACACTTTATTTTTTTATTTCACTGGTTTTACTTGAATGCATTCTGTGTAATTTTTTGACTGGTGGTGGCCTTAACACTTAAGTGGATTTAAGGTATTTATCTATCTGTCTATGAGTCTCTTATGGGGTCAATTTCAAGGTAAATTGGTGGAAGAAATGGGTCACAGATCTGTCTGTAATGAAATTTCCATTTCCCTCCACAGAGTGAATGAAATTCTAGAAAAAGAAGACGAGTAACATGACTTGTAGGTCAAGCCTACTGGTTACCCAAATTAAAAATGGCCTACAGGAAGTGGGTATTGTGACTAATAACTCTCAACAATTTCCTGCAACATGCTAAAGCAACTACGTTTTTGTTTTACTATTTCTACTTTGTGTTTTATATCATTGTAATTAAAGAGGATGTCTCAGCTGGAATCCTCTTACTTCTTTTCGATTGATCTATCTAGGATTAATGGCTGAATTATAACAGTGGCACATTACCTTGTGTATTTAATATGTCAAATGTATGTAGTGTCAGTTGGCCTTAAATAGATAGCTTGCTCATTTTCCATTGGGTTTCTGTGTGAGCTAGTAGGGTCCTATTGTATTGGCTTCTCTATGCCTTATTTTGATTGGTATTTATAAGCCAATAACACTACCAAGTTCTTCTTTCAGTGAAAAGAAGGTAGTGCTCTTGAATTTGACTAACAGGCATACATAACCCCAAAGCAGGAATGAAAAAAACATTAGTGTGCCACATGACTACCAGTTCTTGATCGTTCAAATTCATAGGAGGTCTAAGACGTGCCTTGCCATGGAGATACTTGTTCTTGACCCAGAGGTGCTTCTCCTCTTCTATTCTACGAAAAAACTCATAGATCCATCCCACCTTAAAATGCTTCACACCTCTCCATCAGCATCTTTTGTCCTTTAAATGTGTTGATAAGCAGCAAACAGCAAGTAGCCTGCTATCACATCCTACCACCCCACACAGTTTTCTCAGCTCAAGTCTGTTTACCTGCGTGTCAGTTGCTTAGAGTTGTATAGAGTGAGAAGTCAAGCAAAATGACACATTTTATAAATACTATATCATTATTTGGAACACATGGATTTCATGTGTGTTCCATGTCTACAACGATTTATGTAAACACATCATTAAAACAGAGATGTTTTTCATGTTTTAGTAATAATTAAAAAAATGTAGACTTGAAGTGTATAATTTGTGAAGCCTGAATTCCAAATGTGAAGAAGTGGGAGTTCAGGGTGATGTTTTTAGATGGGTGGAGAATTGGCTCAGACTCAGGAAGCAGCGGGTGATGGTGCGCGGAACCTCATCAGAACTGTTAAGAGTGGCGTTCCACAGGGGTCAGTGTGAGGGCCGCTGCTATTTTCAATATATATAAATGATTTAGATAGAAATATAAGTGACAAGCTGGTTAAGTTTGCAGATGATACCAAGATAGGTGGATTAACAGTTAATTTGGAGTCCGTTATATTATTATAGAAGGACTTGGATAGCATACACGCTTGGGCAGATTTGTGGCAGATGAAATTTAATGTCAGTAAATGTAAAGTATTACACATAGGAAGTAAAATGTTAGGTTTGAATACAAAATGGGCGGTCGGAAAATCGAGAGTACACCTTATGAGAAGGATTTAGGAGTCATAGTGGACTCTAAGCTATCAACTTCCCGACAGTGTTCAGAAGCCATTAAGAAGGCTAACAGAATGGTATGTTATATAGCATGATGTGTGAAGTACAAGTCCAAGGAGGTTATGCTCAACCTTTATAATGCACTGGTTAGGCCTCATCTTGAGTACTGTGTGCAGTTTTGGTCTCCAGGCTACAAAAAGGACATAGCAGCTCTAGAAAAGGTCCAGAGAAGAGCGACAAGGCTGATTCCAGGGCTGCAGGGGTTGAATTATGAGGAAAGATTAAAAGAGCTGAGCCTATACAGTTTAAGCAAAATAAGATTAAGAGGTGAAATGATTGAAGTGTTTAAAATTATGAAGGGAATTAGTACAGTGGATCGAGACTGTTATTTTAAAATGAGTTCATCAAGAACACAGGGACACAGCTGGAAACTTGTTAAGGGTAAATTTCACACAAACATTAGGAAGTTTTTCTTTACACAAAGATTGATAGACACTTGGAATAACCTACCAAGTAGTGTGGTAGACAGTAAGATGTTAGGAACTTTCAAAACTCGACTCGATGTTTTTTTGGAAGAAATAAGCGGATAGGACTGGCGAGCTTTGTTGGGCTGAATGGCCTGTTCTCGTCTAGAGTGTTCTAATGTACCTAGAACACCATTCGTTTAATTAGATAAAATGGAAGAAGCTGGTTACAGTTTTGATCTCCATTACCAAATCTACTACAGCTATGAGATAGTCTCCTGTGAACACAGTAGAATATATTATGTGTGTGCTACACTTTCAACACCTAATTAAGTTCATCCTGACAAATTCAGGCTCTTTTTTGTGTTAATAGGAGATCAACCTGCTATTAAGTTAGCATAACTAATTAAGCACCTTTGCTTCTTTTATAGTTTTTATTTCTTTGACCCTGTTAAAAGTGAGCTACTGAAATCAAAAACTCAAAAGATGCTAAAGTTAAAGTAAGTGGGAAAGGATAACACTTTAGCTTACAAATGTATTATAAACAGTTATTATCAGTCTGGAATGATTTTGTTAATTATGGTGTTTACAATAATAAACAATTAATGAAACATTAAAATACTTAAAAATGTTAGTTTAGCTTGCATTGTTTTATATCATACAAGAAAACTTTATATCCTTGTGTTTTATATCAAGCTATTAAACATTTATTGAACATTATCCTAAAATAAAATGTTTCATTGGAAACTGCAATAAACACCATATTTGAAATGTCATCAATCGAGAGCCCCATGTTATACTGAAGAAAGCCATGACTTATCTTACTTTAATACTTTAAATTCAGAATGAAATAAATACCACCTACTTTTAAGCACAAACAGCCATGTGTATTTAGTAAAAGTATCTAGTAAAAAGTGTAATGGATGTCCTTGCAGCGCCTATTCTAAACATTATCAGTAATTCATTATTGCATGGCACAGTACCTGATGCACTAAAAGTGTCAGTCATTAAACCATTACTTAAAAAGTCAGACCTAAACCCACATATACTTAATAATTATAGGCCTATTTCAAATTTATCCTTTCTCTCTAAAATACTATAAAAAGTAGTTGCCAATCAGCTTCAGTCACACCTAATGCATTACAATTTATTTCAGAAAATCCAGTCTGGTTTCTGCACTGGTCATAGTACAGAAACGACACTAACGCAGGTTGTAAACAACATTCAGATATCCTCTGATGAAGGAAACTCCACTGTAATTATGTTGTTAGACTTAAGTGCAGCATTTGACACCATTGACCATTCTATTTTACTGCACAGGCTAGAAAATGATGTGGGGCTTACAGGCACTGTGCTCGCTTGGTTTAGTTCTTATTTATCAAATCGATTCCAATATGTACAGAAAAGTGCTGACAGTACTCCATCATTATACAGTGCATCCGGAAAGTATTCACAGCGCTTCACTTTTTCCACATTTTGTTATGTTACAGCCTTATTCAAAAATGGATTAAATTCATTTTTTTCCTCAGAATTCTACACACAACACCCCATAATGACAATGTGAAAAAAGTTTACTTGAGGTTTTTGCAAATTTATTAAAAATAAAAAAATTGAGAAAGCACATGTACATAAGTATTCACAGCCTTTGCTCAATATTTTGTCGATGCACCTTTGGCAGCAATTACAGCCTCAAGTCTTTTTGAATATGATGCCACAGGCTTGGCACACCTATCCTTGGCCAGTTTCGCCCATTCCTCTTTGCAGCACCACTCAAGCTCCATGAGGTTGGATGGGAAGCGTCGGTGCACAGCCATTTTAAGATCTCTCCAGAGATGTTCAATCGGATTCAAGTCTGGGCTCTAGCTGGGCCACTCAAGGACATTCACAGAGTTGTCCTGATGCCACTCTTTTAATATCTTGGCTGTGTGCAGAGGGTTGTTGTCCTGCTGAAAGATGAACTGAGATATTAATTGTTGGAGGGAATGACGGTGATCACAACAAATTTTGTCATCATTTAACTAAGTTGGAATCACCATTAATTTTACTGAATCAGCCCACAATCTGGGAGTTATCTTTGAGTTTATCTAGCATGTCATTTAAGGTGCATATTACAAAGTTGTCCAAATTATGTTTCTTTCGTCTTAAAAATGTTGGGAAATTAAGGCACTTTCTAAATAAACAGGATTCTGAGAAATTAATTCATGCATTTATTTCTTGTAGGATTGACTACTGTTCACTGGATGCTCAAACTGTTCTTTATACAGCCTCCAGTAAATCCAAAATGCTGCTGCAAGAATTATTACAAGAACAAGAAAGTATGAACATATAGCTCCAGTTTTTAAATCCTTACACTGGCACCTGGTTAAGTTTAGGGCAGATTTCAAAATCATCCCGGTAACGTATAAAGCATTAAATGGCCAAGGTCCGGCTTACTTGTCTGAACTTATCATGACTTACAAACCAGAGCGCACTAAGATTAAGATCTCAAGATGCCGGTCTGCTTATGATTCCAAGGATTAATAAAATAACAGTGGGAGGTCAAGCTTTCAGTTACAGGGCCCCTAAACTGTGGAATGGGCTGCCTGCTACTATAAGAGATGCCCCTTTGGTCTCAGCTTTTAAATCCCAGCTGAAGACTCACTACATCAGTTTAGCATATCCTAACTAGAGGTGCTGATTAACTGTACAGACTGCATCTCTGTTGTTAGTCATTAGCACTGAAACATAAGTAACATGATAATTATAATTTGTTACTAACCCTCACCTATTCTGTTTCTCTTCTCATTACTTAAATGCCAGGTTGTTTTGCCTGCCTAAGGTAAAGTCATCCCTGATGGAGGATCGCAGGAATCGTTGGGTAGATGGGTCCCTTCATCGGATTGGCTGGCCAAGCAATGTTTCAGCTGTGGAATGGCCAAATTGGGGTGGCAGCTTGATGGCTGAGGTCTCCAGGACTCTAAACAAATCCAAATCATATTATGTGATATCATCTACTGTTAAATTCTGGTCCGTACTTGTAAAAATTTTATTTTTTATACTGTATCGAGGATTTGTTCTGATCTGTGTATTGTATTGTATTGACCCCCTTCTTTTTGACACCCACTGCTCGCCCAACCTACCTGGAAAGGGGTCTCTTTTTGAACTGCCTTTCCCAAGGTTTCTTTCATTTTTTCCTTACAAGGGTTTTTTGGGAGTTTTTCCTTGTTTTCTTAGAGAGTCAAGGCTGGGGGGCTATCAAGAGGCAGGGCCTGTTAAAGCCAATTGCAAAAACAACAACAACAATTATTTATATAGCACATTTTCATACAAATAATGCAGCTCAAAGTGCTTTACATGATGAAGAAAGAGAAAAAAAAACCAAAATTAATAACAGTTAAAATAAGGGAACACTAATTAACATAGAATAAAAGTAAGGTCCGATGGCCAGGGAGTACAGAAAAACCAAAAAAAAAAAAAACTCCAGACGGCTGGAGAAAATATTGAAATCTGCAGGGTTTCAGGCCACGAGACCGCCCAGACACCCTCTAAGCATTCTACTTAACATAAATGATCAGTCCTCATTCTATTCAGGGTTCTCATGGAAGAACTTGATGATGACGGTCATGTGGACTTCTGGCCTTTAATCCATCAATGTAGGGACATCACGGTGCTTTGATCAGGTGTGGGTGGCGCAGGTCGCCACCCCAGAAAACTGGAGAAAGTAGGGGTTAGTACGGATTTTGAATATGAATACAATAAATAATAATGATAATTAATTGAATATACAGAGCATCAGGATTAAACTAAGGTGCAGCTATGAGAAAGACATGTTAAAGTAATGTGTTTGCAGTAGTGTTTTAAAGTGCTCCACAGTATTAGCCTGGCGAATTCCTATTGGCAAGCTATTCCAGATTTTAGGTGCATAACAGCAGAAAGCCGCCTCACTACTTCTTTTAAGTTTAGCTCTTGGAATTCTAAGCAGATACTCATCTGAAGATCTAAGGTTACGATTTGGGTTGTATGGTGTAAGACATTCTGAAATATAAGATGGAGCGAGATTATTTAAGGCTTTGTAAACTATAAGCAGGATTTTAAAGTCAATTCTAAATGACACAGCTGACCAATGTAGTGACATCAAAACTGGAGAGATGTGCTCGGATTTTCTTTTCCTAGTTAAGATTCTAGCAGCTGCATTCTGCACTAGTTGCAATTGATTTATGTCTTTTTTAGGTATTCCTGAGAGGAGAGCGTTACAGTAATCTAGTCGACTGAAAACAAAAACGTGGATTAATTTCTCAGCATCTTTCAATGATATAAGAGGTCTAATTTTTGCTATATTTCTTAAGTGGAAAAATGCTGTCCTAGTAATCTGATTAATATGTGAGTTAAAATTCAGGTCAGAGTCATTATTTACTCCTAAATTCTTTAACTCCGTCTTGACTCTTAATCCTAATGCATCTAGTTTATTTCTAATAACCTCATTATATCCATTATTGCCAATCACTAAAATTTCTGCTTTCTCTTTATTTAGTTTGAGAAAATTACTACTCATGCATTCAGAAACACAAGTAAGACATTGTGTCAGTGACTCAAGTGTCGGGGTCGTCAGGCGCTATTGATAAGTACAGTTGTGTGTCATCAGCATAGCTATGGTAGCTCACGTTATGCCCCGAGATAATCTGACCTAACGGAAGCATGTAAATCGAAAAGAGCAGCGGACCCAGGATAGAGCCTTGTGGAACACCATGTAGAATATCATGGGTCTTTGAAGTATAATTACCACAACAGCATTTTCTACCTGCCAGGTAGGATTCAAACCAATTTTAGACACTGCCAGAGAGGCCCACCCATTGACTAAAGCAATTTCTAAGAATGTTGTGATCAATGGGTATCGAATGTGGAACTCAGATCTAAGAGGATGAGAACAGATAAACGGCCTCTGTCTGCATTTAACTGCAAGTCATTTACTACTTTAACGAGTGCAGTTTCTGCACAGTGATTTGTTCTGAAACCGGACTGAAACTTATCAAGAATAGCATGTTTATTGAGATGGTTGTTAAGCTGCATAATGACTGCCTTATCTAGAATTTTAATTAAGAAAGGCAGGTTAGAAATGGTCTAAACTTTTTAAAAGCATAGGGGTCAAGATTATTTTTCTTGAGCAGGGGTTTAACTACAGTATTCTTAAGATAGTCTGGGAAGACCCCTGTATCTAATGACGAGTTTACTATGTCAAGAATACTATCAATTAGTACGCCGATACTTCTTTGAAAAAACTTGTTGGTATTGGGTCAAGGATGCAGGTGGAGGTTGAGAAATTATTTTATATAAATCATGTAAATCTATCTTGATGGAAGAATTGAATTTGTTTAAAATGGAGTACCGGGGTTTAAGTGGTTCAGTATTGGGGAAATGTATTATATTATTTCTAATATCATTAATTTTTTGATTAAAAAATACAGCAAAAGCCTCACAAGTTTCACTGGAAGTTTTTTGGAGGCATTCCATTAAGTGACCTGGATTTACAAGACGATCAATCATGGAGAATAAGACTCTGGGATTACTAGCATTGTTATTTATAATTCTAGAGAAACAACAGCACCTCTCAAGATGGACTTTGTTTTTGTATTCTGTTATTTTAACCTTCAGTTTTTCATAATGGACAGTCAGTTTTGTTTTTCTTCATTTATGCTCAGCTCTCCTTCCATGGTATAACAGTACTAGATGATTTTTTAACTATCTTTTCAGGTGTGACTATGTCAGCAGCAGCTCTCACCTTAATATTAAAATTTTCCACCTTATTATTTACATTATTCTCACTATTATAGTAAGCACTACAAAGGGACTGGTTGCTTAGAATGTTTGTAAATTTTGAAGCTGCTGATGAATCAAAGAAGCGTTTTTTAACAATATGCTTCTCGTGAATATTTTCTGTCATTATTTCTATATTAAATAGTAACAGAAAATGGTCTGACAGACCAATATCAATGATCTGCTTCACATCAACTTTTAGTTCTTTAGTAATTACTAAGTCTAACGTATAACCTGCTTTATGTGTAGGCTGACTAATGTGCTGGCTCAAATCAAAAGAATCCAGGAGGTTCATGAATTCTTTCACTTTCGGGACACACTGATTAACAACATGAGAGTTAAAGTCACCGACTATTAGGAGTGTGTTGTAGTTCATAATTACAATTGACACCAAGTCTGAGAATTCATCAAAGAAAGACACATTGTATTTAGGAGGTCTATACACGGATAATACTAGAAACTGAGAAGCTTCATGAATAACAATGGCAAGATACTCAAAGGACTTGAATTTGCCATAGCTGATATCTTTACACTTTAACTGGCTCAAGGAAATGTTTGCTAAACCGCCGCCTTTCTTACCTTGGCGATCCGCATGAGCAAAGCTGTAATTCGGAGGAGCAGATTTGATTAAAACAGTGACACCATCTGAGTTAAGCCACTTTTCACTTAGTGCAATAAAATCAATTTTCCTGTCACTAATAAGATCGTTGATGGAAAATGTCTTGTTGGTTAATGCTCTAACATTTAATAGAGCCATATTTAATGTTTCGGAAGAGCATAACTGAATTGTATGTGCGTTATAGTTATTTGAGATAGAAATGAAGTTATTTTTATTAGTGCCACTCTGTGTGTATTTTTTATTTAATCTATAATATGTTTTTATAGTTTTAATGCATTGTTCATCTAGAGGTGTAATTGTAATTAGATTATTCATATTTATGCTGCACTGTTTAGATTTTTTACATTCACTGAGATTAGTTATTACAGTGTTAATGCAGTGCATTTTTGAAGAAGATTTTCTTACTGAATCATCTCAAGCATTATGAAAGGGATTAGAAGTAAAAATAGAGAGTCAAGAGAGATGAATTACCTTAGCGATGTTTTCAGAGGGGACCTAATCTATTTGGCTGCAGACCATCCCGCTTGAAGAAACGCAGCCTCTCCCAGAAGAGGTCCCAATTGTCTACGAACCCGATGTTTTGACTCTCGCAGAAGCCTTTCAGCCAGATGTTTAATGCCAGCAGACAACTGTAATACTCGTTCGATCTTCTAATGAGAGGTAAGGGACCCGAGATGCAAATTCTTACAGCCGGACTCCTCTCCTTCATGGCTTTAATTAGTGCTGCGAAGTCTGTCTTGAGAATCTCTGACTGTCGGTGTCTCACGTAGTTAACCCTGGCGTGTATCACAATGGATCCCACTACCCTATTCTTGTGCCTCTCGAAGACTGTTGGCGCACATCTCATAACATCTCAGACACGAGCAACGGGAAAACAAGAGACAAAAAATTTCTGATTAGGGCATGCAAAGTATAGGTTTCGTACGATTGAATCACCGATCACAAATACATCACCCGGGGTTAAAGGCAGATTGGAGGCGCGGAGAGGGTCGAACCGGTTCTGGGTGGAGATGCTTGCCTGTGCCGATGGAGGTGTTCTAGCCTTAAACCCCCGCCTGCATAGCTCAAACAAGCCGAATTCTTTATCATTGGCATCGTCACTCTGACGACAAGGCGCGGGGGTGAAGCTCACTTGGCCTTGAAAGTGAACGGCACAGTGTGGAGTTGATGTTACCAAACCATGATTTGCTGTGACGATTTCTGATGTTGGGGAAGATTTTTCCAGCAGACGAGCCTTCATATCCCTCAGGTGCCTCCGTCTGGACAGGAGTTTCTGGATCTGGTTGACGAGAACCTGGAGTTCTTCGACGATGCGGTTCATCTCCCCGTTGGTCATTGTGTGCTTCCACTTCTACTTCATGCCCTAGGAAAGAATGAAAGAGACAGTGTTAGAGGAAAAATTGTGGCACTTCTTGTGTGATTTTGGGCTATACAAAAAATAAATTATATTATATTGTATTTAAGCCAATCAGCATATTCAGACATCCATCATAATAGTGTGAGATATCACTCTCACTCATTTACTCTTTTATTGTTTATCATTGTATTCTGCAGGCAGATGCCTATTGCCTATGTCTTAGCACTGATTTTGACATCACATCTGCAGTTAGGTATGCTCCCAATGCATTAATTATTGAGGGAATTGAAAAAGAAATTTTAACTTGGTTAATTATCAGTTTTGACTTTGACAATCATGTCAAGTCAAGTTGGGGAGCATACACTAGTATAGTGCGTTGCCGCACCCACTACACGTCAAAACAGCTCGGGATCCTGGTTGGCAACCCCCCAGTCAGACATGCAGTCCAGTCCTACCCTCCAGAAATGACCCTCTATCTGCCGCAGCCAGGAGTTACGTGGGCAACCCCTTGGCCTGGTCCAGCCACTTGGGTCACCAACAATGAGGATCTTATGAGCCGGATTACCCTCAGGGAAATGCCCCACATGGCTGTAGTGCCGCAACTGATGCTCCCTCAAAATGCAGGTAATGTGCCTCATTCGCGATTCCATGAACAACTGCTCATTTGACACAAAGTCGAACCAATGGTACCCAAGGATTTTCCGGAGAGACACAGTACCAAAGGAGTCCAGTCTTCGTCACAGGTCACTGGATAGCATCCCTGTCTCACAACCATGTAGTAAGACAGGAAGCACCAGGACTCTCAGACTTGGGTCTTCATCCTTTTGCATAGATATTGGGAGCATCACACACCCCTTTCCAGCAACCTCATTACCCCCATGCTCTCCCAATCGATCTACTGACTTCACAGGAAAAGTCACCAGAGACATGAATGTCACTGCCAAGGTAAGTAAACCTCTCAACAAGGTCAACACACTCTCTGCAAACAGACACACTGCTGATGGCTGTGCCCAAGAGTTCATTAAAGGCCTGGATCTTGGTTTTTATACAGGACACTTGCAAGCCCAAACACTCAGACTCCTAACTCAGTCTCTCGAGCACCCCGATCAGAGCCTCCATTGACTCCATGAAGATCACATTATTGTCAGCAAAGTCAAGATCCGTGAATCTTTCTTCACCAACAGATGCCCCACAGCCACTGGACCCCACGACCTTGCCCAACACCCAGTCCATACAAGCATACAGGTAATTAATCAAATAATTCAGCAAGGCTCCTATTTTATTTACCTTGTCTTTCCCTGTTTTAAGAAGAGGTCTCTGGCATTTAGACTTATCAAGGTAACTGAGACACACTCATTTTAAGGAACAGAATATA
>JANRMT010062798.1:18961616-19029683 GCA_026402145.1 Polypterus bichir lapradei
ATCTAAAACAGATACAGTGACACAATTCTTAATATTATAACAAACTTATTATAACACTCAGTTAGCCTGGATCTGGTTGGAGATTTCAGATGTTTAATTCAGGAAAAAGTCTGTTCACAGACATAGGTGCTGCCAAAGATGGTTGACATTTTAAGTGCATGGTTCCTGAGATTAAGATATGTCTCAGAGGGGAGAGATGCATAAAAATTTGTAAGGCTGCTTGACTTGAATGCGACTTTCAGAAAATCACAATTCTGTAGTTCAGCCAATTCCATTTGGTAAATCGGGTCAACAATTTCAATGTCAACAGAAAATGGGTTCTGGAAAAGCTGTATGTCCTGTTCATGGAGATGAAGCTCTTTAAATCTCATTTGAAACTCCCTTTGCAACATTTCCAGTGAATCCACACACTATTTGTTTGGGAATGCAACTGTTGGTTTCTCAGACAACAGGTTTTGAGTAGTGGGGAGATGGCAGAAGTTTTCCTCCTTCACTTGTTTAATGAAGAGGTCCAATTTTAATTCAAATGCTTTCACATGTGAATGCATATCACTGATGAGCTTCCCCTTTCCTTGAAGTTGCACATTGAAACTGTTGAGTAGCTCTGTTACATCTGTCACAAAGACAAGGTGCCATTTCCATTCTGTATCTTTAAGCTCTGGTACTTCTTTGTTTTTTGAAAGCAGAAAAGCAGAAACCTGTGGAAGTAAGTCATAAAAACGTTTCAAAACTCTCCCTCGACTCAGCCACTGGACGTCTGTGTGGCACAGAATATCTTCATAGGCAACATTCAGCTCAGACAGAAATTCCTGAAACTGTCAGTGGTTTAGTACATGAGCCCTAATGAAGTTAACACAGGACACCACAACTTTCATGACGGAGTCCCACCTCAGTGATTTACAACACAGAGCTTGTTGGTGGATGAGGCAGTGTATGGCTATTGGATGTGAATGGTTGTGTTCATCTCTTAGTCAATGCATGTGACCACTCCTTTCATAGACCCCACCATGCTAGGCACACCATCAGTTGTCATACTGGCTAGTTTAGCCCAGTTCAGCTCCAAATCATTCACAGTTTGGCAAACCTTTTCATAGCTATCCTCTCCTGCTGTTGTTCCTTTGATGCTTTGCAGTGCAGCAAGCTCCTCTGTGACTTCGAAATGATCATTTGTCCCACGAATGAAAATTACAAGTTATGCAGAATCATGACCATCATTACTTTGTTGAGTGCCAACGAAAAATAGCAACATTTTTTTGAGGAGATTTGCAAATGCTGATGCAAATTGTTCCCCATTTCTTCAATCCTCCGTGTAATTGTAGATCCTGAAAGACTCACTGTACTAAATAAATCAGCCTTCTCTGGACACATCTCTTTGGCAACAGAAAGAAGACATTCTTTAACAAATTCTCTCTCTATGAATGGTCTCCCAGTGTGTGCTATTAGCATGGCAACTTGAAAACTTACTTGCAGTGATGAAATATTTAGCTTCTTCTGCTTCACAAAAGCATTTTGCTGAGTTGTCAATCCATTTTTCAGTTTTACTATTTTGTCTTTTCTCACATGTCCGACCAAACAATCATAGTTGTCTTTATGTTGAGTTGCATAGTGTCAACAGAAATTGTATTCCTTGAACACAGCCACTGACTCCTGGCATACCAGACAAACAGCTCTCTCCTTGCATTGCATGAAAAAGTAATCGTAGGTCCACTGTTCTTTGAATATCCTGCACTTGGAATCAATTTTTCTTTTCCTTGACATAATTGTTTCCTAGGGATACACAATGGCTATTACTTCTTTGGAGTGGATGTGCATAACTATCACGTCTGCTGCTGGCCTGTGTTTTTGGGTACTGGGTAGCAGGCGGTAATGAATCCACACACTTTTTGTTTGGGAATACAGCAGGCGGCAGGTGGTGCTGCTGGCCTGTGTTTCTGGGTACTGGGTGGCAGGCGGCAATGAATCCACACACCTGTTGCTGGTGCAGGTGGTGCAGTGGGGCTTGGGTCAGGCCTAAGGTGTGAGCAACTGACCAGTTTTGGCCTGCTGTTGTGTAGGCAGCTAGTAACTGATGAAGAGTAGGGGGCCCTGCTCTGGGCCTGGCCACTACCTGTCTGCCTCAGCGTAGTGATGGTGGCTCGGCTCAGCACGTCCTCAGCTTCAGCATGTCATGTCACCACGTCCCCCAGGCCGATGCTTATGACAATGGAAGCAGGTAAATGACCTTGGAGGGCCGTTTCTGGCCCGCAGACTGTGGTTTAAGGACCCCTGGTCTAGAGAGTCGATCTGAGGCATGCGCTAGCAGCATTTTTCTTCAAAAGGTATTCTATATTACCTTGACCAATTGCAACATCATCATCCAGGTCATAGAAATTGTATTCTTCTTCCAAATGTTTTATTCTTGGAAGAAAAAAATGTGGCCTTAAAAGATTTATTATTTATTTCCTGTCATTATTATAAGCATGTAAGTGCAACATTGGAGGCCAACAATTATTCAGAACATTATAGTAAAGTTGGCAATAGTTCTAAACAGAAAGTAAATATTTATTTAAAAAAATGCAGCTCCTCTTGCACAGTGCTGCTACAAAGAAGACTTTTTCCTTTTTCTGACGGTACATTCTAACATGAACTAGAGAGTCTATAAAACAATGTTACCAAAACTGTCGCAAAATGTTCCACAAGAAGGATCTGTTAGACTTCAGCTTGTAAAACATAAAGGGCAGATTAAGGATATAAAATAAAATATTTATTTTCAAAAATGCTGTGAAACACAGGAAGCACTGAGTATCACAAAAAGTACAAAGTTCCCTGAAAATCACAGTCCAGTAGCAAACAAGTCTTAATACAAAATCCAAAAGAATAGTCAAAAACAGAAAAACAATCAAAAAGCAAAGCAATTCTCAAGAATATTCACCAATTAATGCACATACAATATACAGTGATCCCTCGCTATATCGCGCTTCAACTTTCGCGGCTTCACTCCATCCTGGATTTTAAATGTAAGCATATCTAAATATATATTATGGATTTTTCGCTGGTTCGCGAATTTCTGTGGACAATGGGTCTTTTAATTTATGGTATAATGCTTCCTCAGTTTGTTTGCCCAGTTGATTTCATACAAGGGACACTATTGGCGGATGGCTTAGAAGCTACCCAATCAGAGCATGTATTACGTATTAAATAAAACTCCTCAATGATATACTGTACGATATGCTTCCCGCGTGGTGCTTGTTTGCTTTTCCTCTCTCTCTCTCACTCTCTCTGCCTGACGGAGGGGGTGTGAGCAGAGGGGCTGTTTGCACAGAGGCTGTTTGCTTAGAGGATACGGACTTCACATTGCTCCCTTCTTTGCGACCGGCTGCTTTATCGCGGTGCTTCGGCATACTTAAAAGACAAAAAACACGTATTGATTTTTTTATTGTTTGCTTTTCTCTCGCTCTCTCTCTCTGACATTCTCTGCACCTGACACGCATTCCTTTGAAGAGAAGATATGTTTGCATTCTTTTAATTGTGAGAAAGAACTGTCATCTCTGTCTTGTCATGGAGCACAGTTTAAACTTTTGACTAAAGGGTGTTATTTCATGTCTAGAGGGCTCTAATAATGTTAACAGAGTGGGAGAGTTTATAAGGGCTTAAAATATATAAAAATAACCATACAAACATATGGTTTCTACTTCGCGGATTTTCACCTATCGCGCGGGGTTCAGGAACGCAACCCCCGCGATCGAGGAGGGATTACTGTACTGCAAGGGGCTATGTGTTTTCTCAGCCTTTATAGGGTTGACGGCAGCCCTTTAAAGGTGATTAATAAGGGTGGGTACCACACACAGAATACACAGAATGTAATTAAATAAAACACCAAACCAAAAAAGAACATAATAATAAAAAGAAACATAAATAAGAAGAAAGAAATCAAACATGAACAAAAACATAAAAAGGAATTTGACTACCTGGCTAAAACAGAACATTAATGGGTTTCAGAGGATGTGGTAGGAGACAAAATGTTTTCTTTCTGTGAATAGACTCCATTTCTGGTATCGCAAATAACTCTGCTTCACTGGATTTTGGATAGACTTTTCACTAAGACCGAAACAATTTTTTGCAACCATTAGTTTATGTTATATACGTTGCTTTTATGCTTGTCTTGTGTTTTCTTTTGCACAATTGTATCAATTTTGTATTTCACGTTTGATATTGTTTTAATACAGTATAATCTGACATATTTGGCTGACAATTTGAAGTGTTGTGTCCTGTTATTATCACGGAAAGAGTGGCAGAGCTGACATTCATGGGGCCCTTTTATTATTTTATAAAGCCTGTAGCTGTCAGTGTTAGCAGATCTGATCTAACCCTTTTCTCTGTTTAGTTAGGTGATCAGTACAATTGAAAGGGTTGTTTCTCCAGTGGAATTAATTTATGTGGACTGTGCTTGCTGAAGCGGAGATGGCCACCCTTGAATCAAAGAAGGCACTTGGACAGGAAGCAGAATCAACCTTTATTGTGCAATGGACATACAGACTCAATTCATGTGAATTGAGCGCCCAGTAACGGGGTCATCTTACTTTTATTACAGTTCTTATAGCTTACCTCACTTAGCTCATTTGTCATCATCATCTGACTCCCACCATCCCTTGGTCTTGGTCCTGCCTCTAATTAGTTCCACCAATATTTCCCGCTTATATGCTTTCAGTTCCTTTCTGTAAATGTTGTGATCAAACCAGGGACGTCAGCTAGTCCCGGGTTCAAATACAGGTGTGTTTATTACACCACAATACTCAAAAGTCATACAAAGACCAGATTTTTTTTTTATTACGAACCTGGGAGTACTTCCGGTGCCAGGACGATTGCCTGATGGGACCACTTCCGGGTCACATGGAAGCCCATTATAACAGGGAGCTTGTCTCTCTGTAGCACCGCCTCACTGCACCCAGTGACCCCAGTAGGGCTGCTCTGCCAATCTACATCTCCCAGCATGCCCTGCTGGCTTCCCACTGGGGACAAATATCCAGGGTTGCTACCATCTAGCGTGCTGGGGGAGGAAAAGGTCCCCAGTGACATCTTCATTCTTCAGTGGGCAGTCTGTGCACCTCTTCTGGTCCTTCTTTCTGGGTTTGTTCTGCTTCTCCTCTGTGGCTGGGATACCTGTCTGCCTACTAGGAGCCTCCCGTCCAGGTAAAGAATCATCCCCTCTTCTGGCTGGGATGCCTGTCCAGCCCATGTGGCATCTACAGGGTAAAAGAACAAAATATGAGGTGTCAAGGGTAATCAACCCCATTTTAGTGATCTCCCCTTTGTTCCCCTAGCTTTCAGTATGAGGAATCCAAAAAATAACGGACATCATCTCTGGGCAATAAACTGAGGAAAATAAAATCTAAAGATGCAAGCAGGGATGTAGTCCAGATTAGGAAAGAGCAAGATATCAGAAGGACACAGATATGGAGACAAGAACAAATTGCACAAGAGAAAAAAAACACAAAGCAAAAGCAAGCCTCAGAAATTAGGAATGATTTCACAATTGAGCAATTATTTAATAATAATAATAATAATAATAATAATAATAATTCTTTACATTTACATCAATTTACAAAGTGCTTTTTGTAGTGAGTGGGGAGCCACTTCAACCACCTCTAATGTGTGAGGGTGATGCACCAGTATGATCACCAAACATTAGCTATTAAGTGGTGGGAGATAATTAGCTAATTAGAGACAGGGGATGATTAAGGGGCCAGAATGACTAGGCTGTGGTGAGCAATTTAGCCTGGACATTGGGCTACATCCTACTCTTTATGAAGAATGCCCAGAGATCTTTTACGACCACAGAGAGTCTGGAATTCGGTTTTACATCTCATGTTTACAGCACAGCACCCCCTCACTGCACTAGGGCATTGGGATCCACATTCAGATCACAGGGTAAGCACCCCCTGATGGCATGTGTAAGGGCATTGTTAGGAATGAGGCATGGCACACTTCTGCACAATGGAATCTGTATTAGATGTGATATCTTTTCTTGTAAATCTTCAGCAGAGTTTAAATGATTAAATATAGGTTGACGTGTTTGGGGTTTTTTTATTTCTATAGAGCTTTTTGCAGGCATTTTGCACTGCCTGAGGCATAGAAAACCACTGTAAATAGTCCATCTAAAGTGGAAAAAAACCCTGTTTTTCAAAAAATCCTCTGGGATGTGTTCTTTCAGATGCTATAACAGCTTCTGACTAAATGTATTTGAACTTAGGTTTTCCATGTCCAATAAATTAAAAAATCTGTGCATTTTTCCAATGGATTAAAAACTCAGGCGTGCAGTTAAAGAATTAATACTGTTTGCAGTTGCAAATTTATCAGTCTGTAATACAAATTATAGATTTCTTCAAATATACTTCTACTGTTTTGCCATCTAATAGCCATAGTGAAGGGTTGTGTTCTGTCCAAATTAAATCAAAGATATTCAGTGGGAGCTAGTCAGCCTCACTCTTTGTGTTCCTCTAGCTACCATCCACTTAAATGCAGATGATTTGATATAATTCACATTAAAATCTAATTATGTTCATGTATGGAAATTTCTTTTTGCACCCACATTATATGTGGTGCTGGCAACATTTTAATTATGCATCATATCTTGTCAAGCAGCTGAGACTGAAGCTCATTCTGACTGTCATCTAGAATGGCTAATCTTTGTTAATCTGTAAGACGATGATAAAAGAGTTAGTGTGCCATTTATCCTGAACATCCATTAAGTTAAAACACAAACGTGCAAAGAACATACCCGAAGTGAATATAGTGTGTTATTTACTTCAAAATGAATTTTCATACAGAATGTTTAGTGCATTATTTTATAATACAGTATTTACTCGGCATTAAATTACTTAAAAATGAATTTTCTTACAGAATGTTTAGTGCACACTTTTATACAGTGATATGAAAAAGTTTGGGAACCCCTCTCAGCCTGCATAATAATTTACTCTACTTTCAACAAAAAGGATAACAGAGGTATGTCTTTCATTTCCTATGAACATCTGAGTACTGGGGAATTTCCGAACGAAGATTTTTAGTGAAGCAGTATTTAGTTGTATGAAATTAAATCAAATGTGAAAAACTGGTTGTGCAAAAATGTGGGTACCCTTGTAATTTTGCTGATTTGAATGCATGTAACTGCTCAATACTGATTATTTGCAACAACAAATTGGTTCTTGAACTTCATAGACAAGTGTGTCCAATCATGAGAAAAGGTATTTAAGGTGGTCAATTGCAAGTTGTGCTTCCCTTTGACTCTCCTCTGAAGAGTGACAACATGGGATCCTCAAAGCAACTCTCAAAAGATCTGAAAACAAAGATTGTTCAGTATCATGATTTAGGGGAAGGCTACAAAAAGCTATCTCAGAGGTTTAAACTGCCAGTTTGAACAGTAAGGAATGTAATCAGGAAATGGAAGGCCACAGGCACAGTTGCTGTTAAACCCAGGTCTGGCAGGCCAAGAAAAATACAGGAGTGGCATATGCGCAGGATTGTGAGAATGGTTACAGACAACCCACAGATCACCTCCAAAGACCTGCAAGGACATCTTGCTGCAAATGGTGTATCTGTACTTTGTTCTACATTTCAGAGCAATTTGCACAAAGAACATCTGTATGGCAGGGTGATGAGAAAGAAGCCCTTTCTGCACCCACACCACAAACAGAGTCATTTGCTTTATGCAAATGCTCATTTAGACAAGTCAGATTAATTTTGGAACAAAGTGCTTTGGACTGATGAGACAAAAATTGATTTATATGGTCATAACAAAAAGTGCTTTGCATGGTGGAAGAAGTAAACCGCATTCCAAGAAAAACACCTGCTACCTGCTGTCTAATTTTGTTGAGGTTCCATCATGCTGTGGGGTTGTGTGACTAGTTCAGGGACTGGGGCCCTTGTTAAAATCGAGGATTGGATGAATTCAATCCAATATCAACAAATTATTCAGGATAATGTGCAAGCATCAGTCACAAAGTTGAAGTTACGCAGGGGTTTGATACTCCATCAAGACAAGGACCCAAAACACAGTTTGAAATCTACAAAGGTATTCATGCAGAGGGAGAAATACATTGTTCTGGAATGCCTGTCACAGTCCCCTGACTTGAATATCATCGAAAATTTTTGGGATGATTTGAAGAAGGCTGTCCAGGCTCGGCAGCCATTAAAGTTAACTGAATTGGAGAGATTTTGTATGTAAGAGTAGTCAAAAATACTTCCATCTAGAATCCAGACACTCATTAAAGGCTATAGGAGGCGTCTAGAGACTGTTATATTTGCAAAAGGAGGCTCAACTAAGTATTGATGCAATATCTTTGTTGGGGTGTCCAAATTTTTGCACCTGACTAATTTTGTTATGATGCATATTGCATGTTTTCTGTTAATCCAATAAACTTAATGTCACTGCTGAAATACTACTGTTTCCATAAGGCATGTCATATATTAAAAGGAAGTTGCTACTTTGAAAGCTCAGCCAATACTAAACAAAATCCAAAGAATTAAGAGGGGTTCCCAAACTTTTTCATATACAGTATTTACTCTGCATCACACTGTAGAACTGGAACAGTTTTCCACCCTAACAGCTCTAATGGACTCCTGTAAACTGCAGGCATGGCCAGGATTTTTATTGGAGAGTTTTGGACCCTGTCACATAATGTCTGTAAATATTAGGATGTCATAGGCTGGCGTGTCAAAAAATAAATAATGAAATGGTGTCCTATAATTATTTTTCTAGAGCTAATCACAGGCAATGGTTGCTCTGAAATAGCCTGCTGATTTAGGTTACCTGAAGTTACCTTTAGGTTACTTCATATTTATAGACAGGGAATTAGGACAGCAGGGATAACTGAGACCACTGGAGAAGTTATATATATTACCCATAGAGTTCTAGGGTGCCTTCTTGACCCTGTAATTGATCTGAGGCTGAAACACAGAAGTAATCCCAAAAAGAGGTTTAATAGCACATCCTGAACCCCAAGGGGCTTGGAGCTTGGAATCAGAAACAGAGGTGGCAAGGGTTCACTTAGCACAGAATAAATGAGGTCATTGGTATCAGAGTTAAGGGTGAGGAGGAGAGCAGCCACCCCCAAGGGTCATAGAGAGCCCTTTACTGGTATAGTAAAGCCTGGAAGGTCATAGGGTTATCTTTTTGTTTACTCATCTGTTGCTTGTTGCTCCTTCTGTGTAACATATGCTTAAGTTGTTATATATAAATTAAACATACTGTTTCACACAGGCAACCACAGACACATGGAAGAAGTAACCAAGTAGTGTGGTAGACAGCAGGTGTTTATTTACCTTAAAAAACTCAATTTGATGTTATTTTGGAGGAATTAGGTGGATAGGACTGGTGGGTTGAATGACCTGTTCTCATCTAAATTTTTCTAATATTCTATTATAGTTAGTAAAAATCATAGGGAACTGCAGACCAACCACTATCTTTATAAAATTTCCAAATGTTTCTTATGCATGTATATATTTTTGTTTTTTCTGTACTGGTACCTTGGCTGTTTTCTCACATCCCAAAGAGTGGCTGATTGGCAACTCCAAACAGGCCTTGCACGAGTGAGTGTTGTGTACATACAATACAATACAATACAATACAATATTTGTTATTTGTTAAATTTATTTTTGTATTACCCAAGATCACAGAAGTAGTGCCACAATGTGCTTTAACAGGCCATGTCTTTTGAGGCCACCCCCCAGCCTTGACTCTCTTAGAAGACAAGAAAAAGCTCCAAAAAGAAAAAAAAAAACAATGTGGAAAAAAATAATGAAAGAAACCCTGACAAAGGCAATTCGGAAAGAGACCCCTTTCCAGGTAGGTTGGGAGGTGCAGTTGGTAACAAAAAGAGGGGGTCAATACAATATAATACACAGAACAGAACACAGTAATCCTCAGTACAATACAATAGTACAATACTAATGTTACAAGTACAGATTTGTTCAGAATCCTGGAGAGCTCTGTCAACAATCAGCCTCACCCTATTGGCCATTCCACAGCTGAGTCAATGCTGGGCCTGCCATTCTGATGAAATCACCCCAGTACCCAACGATACCTGCAATCCTCCATCAGAGATGACTTTACCTTAGGCAGGCAAAACAACTTGGCAGGTGGGCAGTGGTACCAAGTGCCATATTTGAGTACCAAGAAGAGAAATAGAGTAGGTGAAGTTTAGTAACAAATTATAGCTATCATATTAATTATAGTTTAGCTGAAACTGAAGGGGCCCCTCTTATAGGACCAGGCAGACCGTTTCACAGTTTAGGGGCCCTGTAACTAAAATCATGACCTCCCACTGCTATTTTATTAATTCTTGGGATCATAAGCAGACTGGCTTCTTGAGATCTTAAATGGCCAAGGTCCTGCTTAAGTTATTGAACTTATCACCAGAGTGCACATTAAGGTTTTATGTTAAAAGTAGGATTTTGAAATCTGCCCTAAACTTAACTGGGAGCCAGTGTAAAGATTTAAGAACTGTAGTATGTGTTCATATTTTATTGTTCTTGCAATAATTCTTGCACAAGCATTTTGGATTAACTGGAAGCTGTATAAAGACCAATTTGAACTTTCAGTGAACACTGCGTTGCAGTAGTCAATCCTACTAAAGAAATAAATGCATGAATTAATTCCTGAGTATCCCACATGTTTAGAAAATGCCTTAATTTCCCAACATTTTTAAGATGGAAGAAACATGTTTTGGAAAATTTTGTAATGTGCACTTTAAATTGTGGGCTGATTCAGTAGAATTAATGGTGATTCCAATTGAGTTAATGTCAACATACTGATGTGATCAGCATCATTCCCTCCAATAATTAACATCTTTGTTTTATCAGTGTTTAAAGACAAGTAGTTCTCATCTATCTGCTCCTTTAAGTCACTAACACAACTAATTAAAGACAAAATCAGGGAAACTTCATTTGGTCTAAAAGAAAGGCTTAACTGGGTATCATCTCCATATGAGTGAAAATTAACATTATATTTTCTAATAATGGATCCCAGTAGAAGCATGTAAAGGAAAAAACAGTTAAGGTCCCAGTACTGAGCCTTGCGGAACACCATATCTCACTTCTGTGTATAATGATGGAGTACTGTCAGTACATTTCTGTACGTACTGGAATTGATTTGATAAATAAGAACTAAATCAAGCAAGGACATTGCCTGGGAGCCTAATGTCATTTTCCAGCCTGTGCAGTAAAATAGAATGGTCGGTGGTGTCAAATGCTGTGCACAAGCCTAACAACGTAATTATGTTGAAGTTTCGTGCATCAGAAGATATCAGAATGTTGTTTACAACACGGGTTAGTGCTGTTTCTGTATTTTGACCAGTGCAGAAGCCAGACTGGATATTCTCAAAAAAATTGTGATGTGTAAGGTATGACTGAAAATGATTGCTGACTGTATTTTAGAGAGAGAGGGTAAATTTGATATGGGTCTATAATTATTAAATATGTGTTGGTCTAGGTCTGACTTTCTAAGTAATGGTTTGATGACAGATACGAGTGTTTAGTGCATCAGGTACTGGGCCAAAAAAGAACCATTAATAATGTTAAGAATAGGTTCTGCAAGAACATCCATTGCACTTTTTACTAGATTTGTTGGCACTGGATCTAGGGAACAAGTAGTAGATTTTATTTTAGAAATTAAAGTTAAGACTTCCTATTCAGTTACAGGATTAAAATTTCTAAAATGTAGAATGTAAGGTGAGACAAGGTCTGCCAAGTATGCGGTTTGCACTGTGATGCTGAGATCTGGGATTTTATATTTTTCATTTCCTCATTAAAGAACTTCATAAAGTCTGTACTGCTAATGTCTGTTGGTATTTTGCACTCTAAATCTGAATTCCCTTTTGTTAAATTAGCCACTGTTCTAAAAAGTACCCGAGGATTATTATTATTGTAAGCTATTATTTTAGAATAGTAGTCTGATCAAGCTTTAAAGAGAGATTTTTTATATTTTTTAACACTCTTTGTACATTAAGTTTGAAAGACCTGTAGCTTTGTTATTCTCTGGCTCCACTCCAGTTTTCGACACTGTATTTTACGAGCTCGAATGTTCTCATTAAACCAGGGTCAGGTTCAATGTGGTTTGATCACTTTTGTTTTAAGGGGAGCTACTATGTTTAGAGCATCTCTCAAGGTCACATTATAATGTGATGTTAGCTGATCTAAATTGTTTTCCACGTTTATATTCAATGTTAACTGATCTAAATGATTTTTCACAATTACACTTGATTTACTCAAAGTGTCTATAAATTTTGAAGCAAAATTACAATCTAGATGTCTTTATTTTAATCTGTGAGTGTATTGATAAGGGAAAAAACAAACCAAATGTAATTAACTAGTGATCAGAAATAACTTCATTTAGTGGAGTAATATTTAATTCTTGAATTTCAACTTTGTAAGTTATAATTAAATCTAATGTGTGGTTATAATTATGAGTCAGACCTTTGACAATCTGACAACATCCCACTGAATTTAACAAATAAGTAAAACATTTGCTAAAAGTGCCAGTTTCCGCATCAATGAGTACATTAAAATCTCCCATCAACACTACATGATCATAATGTATTGCCAAATTAAATAAAAGTTCACCAAATTCAGTCATGAACAATTAATATGGCCCTGGTGGTCTGTAGTCTAACACTACAATTGTGTTGGAAGCTGTTTTAATATTTAAAATGAATGCCTGAAAGGATGTGAAGTCGCCTACATTTTTAGAAGTGATTTGCATTTTGTCACAATGAATTATTCCAAGGCCACTTCCTCAACCATAATCTTTAGATTTCTCTAGATCTAGCTAGGGGAGCAGTATCAGATTTACTAAGCCAGGTTTCAGTGAGAAGACACAGATTAGATTTTGTATTTAATATTATGTAATTAGCCAAAACAGCTTTACTTCAAAGAGAGCGAATGATTAATAAGCAGCATTTAAAACTGCATAGTTCTTTCTGAACTGGTGATATATTTTTTCTTTAAAGTTGAACTAAGTTACTATTATAGGTGCCCCTGGTGAAGAGTCTGGTTATATCTCTTGATGTAATTTGCATGAGGATGCCAAACATTTTCTGGTTAGTGTCTTATGCCTGACACTTCTGATTAGGTTCTGTGACTGAAAAAATTGGAATGCATGGGTATATAGGATTAATGGATGGATAATAATACTTTTTCTTAAACATTCACAATATTGGTTATCTCTATTAAATCTGTTTTTGTTACCTTCTATGGTAGCCTTTCAAACATATTTACTGTATATTAGGAGTACTTCACTAATTTTAATCATAATGAGTTATAGAGTTTATTATTATTTGAAACACCCTTAGATGGATGAAGCATTGCAGTTATTCTTATTATAAACACTGTACTGTAAAGCAGGAAGATTGGCTTAGTGGACTCAACACTGGACTTGAAATCAAAAGACTGCAAGTTAAGTCTCCATTTCTGACTCACAATTACATGTTATTTAACTTTCCTGTGTCACAAAAATAAATCAAATATGTGAATGATTGTATACTATAATTATACAGTACTTGCACAGAAAACATGTTTCAGTTTCTATACTAGCATTGAATTACAGTACATATTGTATCAATTTCAAGTCTTAGTGTATGTATATTTGCAACACAACAATAGAATTAGTCTTTTTAATACACGTTTATTTTGCGAGAGAAGAATATTGTTTTTGTGACAAATTTTTAACTGAGCACAGCAGCAACAGAAGCACAGAGGCATCTCACACACGGAGTGTTTTACAGCACCAGAAGAGAATTGCTGAAAACTTATCTGGATTGAAAAAGTCATTGTAATCCATCAGTAGAGGAGAATTGCAATTGGAGTCAAAGTCGACATCTGACTAGCTTGATCTCGAAGGTCCCCCAATGAACCAGCTTAATTCAGAAGGCACAGAAGTTACTGCAGACAAAGATAAAGATGAACTCTTCACTAAACATTTAATTCAGTTTGTTCTCTGCCTGTGAAGGGCACATTTATATGTTGTCTGTCCTGCAATAGGTACAGTTTAGGGCTTCGACCATGAGGAGAGATTCACCTCTACAAAATGTATAATTAATTTACAGTTGGTCAGGAAAATACTCACTTTGGACGACTGCATTAGGAAAGTTGTTAGTGATTAGGTAAACCAAAGATTAGTTTATTTAAACAATTTGACCATTTCTGATACCACTTCATAGAGCAGAATGTCAGAATTCCAAACTATGTTAATCCATTCGTTAAAAATAAATGCCTCACAGGACCAAAGTTGTCCAACATAGAGGCAAAATTGCACTTTCTGGCTTATGATAAAATGTTTACCTTCTTGTTGCATGTTGGCACCAACAATATCACTTTTCAGTAATGTAAAGTATTAAAGAGGAAGGTCATATCTTTATGCCCCAGTGATTAAAGTAAACTGTGAAATGTATTTGCGTCTGGCTTCTTAGCAAGATTATATACAACAGATAGGATGTGATTTATGGTGGATTATGCTTCTTTTTCTACTGATTAGAGACCTGAGACCTCATGTATAAATGGTGCATACACACAAAATTATTGTGTATGCCCGCTTCCATGCTCACATCACGATGTATAAAAACTAAACTTGGCATAAAGCCACATTATTCTCACAGCAGCACAACTAACTGCGTACACACGTTTCCGCTCGGTTTTGCAAACTGGTGGCATCCATCGTTAAAGTAGTGCTACTGTTCCTGTGTGGTTTCCCTTCCTTTTTTAGATTCACATTCATGATGCAGGTTTTATCGAATACACTGAAATTAACCGCATTTCATTTACAAATTTCAGGCACCTGATTGTCATCAACCTGTAACAAAAATGTAGCTGTGTTTTTCCAAAATTACCCAAGTTCAGCAGCTCTAACTCAAAAAATGGGATTCAACAAAAGCCTGACGCGCAGAAATGATTCCACAGACAAAATATCTTCGTTTTTTAAAAGTTTAGTTAAAATTATAAGTAAAACTGTTCACACAAAAAAAGAAAATTAAAATAGCAAAAAAAAGAAAAAAATTCTTATTAATAAAAGTATTGTTCAAAGCTTAAATCTTGTTACATCTCAAATCGTTACTATTTACTTAACATTTCTGAACCATTTCAAAACGTTCAGAAAACTGTATGCTTATCCCATTTCTGAGTTGAAAATGGGTCTTTCAAGTCTCTCTTAACTGGGACCTGTTCTGAACACAACTGGCTTAATTATCACACTGTATCTCAGTTATAGCTAGAAAGTTCTCTTACTAACTTATAGGGGGAAAAGACTATACCATTAACTATGAGTATGAAAACAGTTATATTCCATTTAAATTAAGCAAACATTAATATGAGTTTAACTCCAAACTTTAACTTTCTAAGATTGACTCTTACAAATATAATGGTGCACAGAATGGCCAAGCTATTCCAAATACCTTTTCATGGACCTCAAGGTTCAGAAACAGTTTCATTCCAAGTGCTATACACTCACTCAATCAGTCATCAAGTGTTCCTGGTAGAACTGCTTGTACTTAGAATTACAATTACCTCATTGTAAACCTGCACTACAGCTGTAATATTACACAACCTGAGCCACTTTATGAACCATTTGCACTATTATCTGCATAATATGTACAGTACATGCACAGTGGAACCTCGGGTCACGACCGTAATTCGTTCCAAAACTCTGGTCGCAACCTGAACTAATTTCCCCCATAGGATTGTATGTAAATACAATTAATCCGTTCCAGACCGCACAAACTGTATGTAAATATATTTTTTTAAAGATTTTTAAGCATAAAAATAATTAATTATACCATAAAATGCACAGTGTAATCGTAAACTAAATGTAAAAACGTTGAATAACACTGAGAAATCCTTGAACAGAGAAAACTGACATTGCAAGAGTTCACACTACAGCCTTACGAACCTGCTTGCTGTAAACACTTTTTTTTTAATGAGTTTTAAGCACAGGGAAAAAAATTAAAATTTGAAAAATCCTTAATTTATACAAAACTAACCATAAACAACCAAGAAAACTAACATTACAAGAGTTCACACTATAGCCTTACAAACCACTCACTGTAAACACTTTTTTTAATGAGTTTTAAGCACAGGGAAAAAAATGAAAATTTGAAAAATCCTTAATTTATACAAAAACTAACCATAGACAACCAAGAAAACTAACCTTGCTTGCACGTACGTCTGACCGAGAACAATGTACAGGGAGAGACTGAACAAGTGCGGAAATCATTGGCGTGTACGAACCGGAAGGGAAACTGGCTTGTTCGTCACCCGGGTGTGTGGTCGTGAACAGATGCAAAAGTTTGGTGAACTTGTCGGTCGTAACCCGATTTATATGTGTTCCACGACGTTTGTGACCCGAGGTTCCACTGTATATTGTACTTATGCTTTTATACTGTATATTTTCATTGTTTTTTTATTGTGGTAAGAACAATCCCTGGACGGGGAGCCAGGTCATCACCATCGCTGTGCTGCAGTGCCCCAAATTTTAATACATGTTTTAATGCATTTTATCATGACAATGATATAATAGTATTCTAAAATGTTCAGAGAGCTGTAATATCATGAATGTAATGTATTCTATATGGGTGTCTACACGCTCCTGTGTACAAAAGAGAAGGCCAGTTTAAGAAGCACATAATGAGTCACACACATAGTACATAGAATATGAACATATATAACATGCTACTTTAGTTACGGTGGGATTTGAGAAACTAGTAAATTAAACATTAATTTTAAGATGAAGTTTACAATGTTCTACTTTTATGACTAAAATAAACTATGAGATTAAAGTGGAAATTTCGAGATTAAAGTCGACATTTCGACCTTTCTTCTCTAGTGACAGATAGGGGGCGCTATCGCTCTCTTGAACCCTTGGATTAGACGCGAGACACCAGATAAAAGTCCAAGAATCGACTCTATTATTATAATAATGTGCACAAAGCACCCTACTATCCACAATACTTATAAATAAACACAATTCTCAACAATACACAATCCTCCTACTCCCAGACGCGTTGCCACCCTTCCTCCCGACTCAGCTCAGCTCCTGAGATTTCTCACAGTCCTTTTATACTTGTTGACCCGGAAGTGTTTCTGTCCCTCAGTCCATGTGATTCTTAACACTTCCGGCTCAGGTTAAAACTCCTTTTCTTCATCCCGGAACTACGTCTTAGTCACAGGAACAGAAGAAATGACGTATGTCCAGGTTATAGTGCACATAGCAATCCCTGGGCCTCCCTGCAGCGTCCCCTTGCAGTCCCCATGGTATCCAGCAGGGCTGTGCAGTAAAACTCCAATGTCCATGAGGCCCTGCTGGAATTCAGGGCACCTCCATGTTACAGGGAGGGCTCCATCTGGTGGCCTGGGGGTATTGGCCAGAATGAATGGCTGGCCATATCCCACAGTACTTCCCCCCAGCGAAGAATCATGCCCTGCGAGGGATGTCTTCCTCCAAGAGGATTCATTGGTCACGCCCTGGCAATGTCCTGAATACTCCCAGTAGAACCTAGGGGGAACATTAAACAAATGAGTCACCTTATCCCCTGGTTCCCGAGGACAACTTCTCCATTTGTGGCCCGGCTGGCAGCATACGTAGCACAGCCACCGTCCCCCTGTTTGTATCCCTCTGCGAGTCTGGAACCATTCTGGAAACTTCCGCTCCACCCCTTTGTCCACTGAGGAGGGTTCCACGGCTGCACCTAAGTTCTCAGCTTGCTTTTCCATTTTGTCAGGAGACCCTCCACTTTATTTTTGGGATCTCCTGTTTAACCTGGGGCTTGTCCACAGTTTGGGTCTCCCTATGAGAACAAGAGAGCCCTTTTACTGTCTGCATCCCCTTCGATTTATAATTGACCGGTGGCGGCGTCTTTAGATCCGCATCGCTCCAGGAGACAGCACTATCCAGCTGCTCTGATTCGATCGGGTCTTCCCCCGCCCACTCGGTCATGGTTTGCAACTCCCATGTAGGGCTTGCGGTGATTTGGCACCTGCCACTAATTAATTGCGGGCCTGGTTCACACTGCGTCCCTTTATGATATACGGTACGGGTCTCGCTTATCTGTACCACCGCATTTATCATGATGGGAGACTCCCGACCCAAATGCCGTAAGAATTCCTCCACCTTTCTTAAAGGCACTTCAGCCGCTGCTCCCATCTCCCCAACGATCTTCTCTATGTTCGTTAGGACCTGAAAAAAACTCCGCACGGGCTTGATTAGTTTTTCGAGTTTCCGCACGACCAAAAAAGTTATTTAATTCGGCCGGAGGCAGACTCAAACCATCAGTTGCCTTACCTTCCGCCTGGGAGCCAATAAGCACGCTCACCTCTGGCACGTGTTCTGTCGGGTCTCGCACAGGCTCTCAAAAATTGGAGTCTCGAACTATAGAGGTCCGGGGTGCTGCCACCGGCCGACTGCGATCCGCCTTTCCTAATTTAGCGGCGGACCGTTCAGTTGTATCCCATCCCTCTTTATCTTTAATTGTGTCTGGCACTGCTGCTCTCACCTCCCCTTTCCCCTTCAGGGAGCTCGGTTCCGTCGGGGAAGGAAGGTTCAGAATCCTAGATTGGCAATACAACCCATCATCATGGCCATCTTGCTCAGGTGGGAAGTATGTTTCCGACTCATCGTCAGAATCACGAAGACACGCTCCTGCAAAATAATTAAAATAAGGTCGAGGCGAATCGGACATTTTTGTGGCACATACCTCTGGATACCGATTGCCGTTTTGTGGTACATAGAGGTTGTCCTGTGGATTCAATGTTCGACAGCCATCCCGCTGTCATAATACTTGGGTCCTTTTGGTGTTAATCGCGGCCCTGTCTTCCTCGCTTCCCATCAGGTATGTCCATAGGCGCTCGGACTAATCTAGGGTGTGTTCCTTTTTGGCATTCACATTTTTCTTTCCGGATTTCTTCCCCATCACGGACCGATGTTCAGTGAGGCTTTCCTGTATTGCAGCGCTGCCTGTTGAGTTTGCGTCAGTGTTGATCTTTTCTGTGTGTCGTGACGCTGTCTTCTTGGGGTTCTCTGTCCACAGAAATTTATTATATAGGTCCTCTGCCAAACCGACGGCCAGAGAATCCTGCCGGCTACGCCACTGTGACAGATAGGGGGCGCTATCGCTCCCTTGAACCCTCGGATCAGACGCCAGACACCAGATACAAGTCCAAGAATCTACATTATTATTATAATAATGTGCGCAAAGCACCCTACTATCCACAATACTCATAAATAAACACAATTCTCAATAATACACAATCCTCCTACTCCCAGATGCGTTGCCACCCTTCCTCCCGCTTCTGGGATTTCCCACAGTCCTTTTATACTTATTGACCCGGAAGTGTTTGTGTCCCTCAGTCCATGTGATTCTTAACACTTTCGGGTCAGGTGAAAATTCCTTTTCTTCATCCCGGTTATAGTGCACATAGCAATCCCTGGGCCTCCCTGCAGCGTCCCCTTGCGGTCCCCATTGTATCCGGCAGGGCTATGCATTAAAACTCCAATGCCCATGAGGCCCTACTGGAATTCGGGGCACCTCCATGTTGCAGGGAGGGCTCCATCTGGCGGCCTGGGGGTATTGGCTGGGATGAACAGCTTTCTGAACTTGAACTTTTGAGTGATTCTGCCACTCTATATCACTGGATCAACTTAATTTTGTTGCTTATATCGCTGCTTAAGCTAACGTTGACCACTACTTCTTTAGAGGTAGGGCAAATCAGTCGAGTGAAGCCCAGTGGCAGGTTAGTCACCACAGTCCACAGGGTATCAGAACCCCAGACGAAGCTCAACCAAGCACAGAGCCGCCAATGCTCATGAGTCCAGAACCCATCCAGCCACAGATAGCAGTACAGTGGAAGATGAAGGGACGGAAGCCTCAAATCTTATGGCCTAAATCCTGCCAAAAAAAGGAGTGGGAAACCACAGACACAGACCTCGTCCATCTTCTAGAGGGGCTGAAAGGGTGCGTGGAAAGAAAGCTGGACAAGATCAGGGAGATCATTTACAGCTATGAAGCAGACAGATTTGGGGTGAAAAGCACAAATCTTAGGACGCAGAAGGATCAATCCGTCAACCTAAAGTCCAGGAGACAACAAGAGATTGAACGACTGGTGAAATAAAGAAGGAGACTGAGCAAACAATGGAAAAAGGCCACAGAATTGGAAAGGAAAGGACTTGGGGCACTACAGGGCGAAATTAGGCAGCGAATTGCAACAACTGCGAAGAGCAGAATGCCTAAGAAAGAAACTTAAAGAACGAACGAGGACTTGCTTCTACAGAGACCCCCATAAGTTTGTCAAAGATCTCTTCATAAAGGAGAAAACTGGGACCCTAAAAGCACCCATAAGGGAACTAGAGGAGCACCTGAGGAAGACCTACTCCGATAACAAGAGGCATGTGCCAGCCAATATTCCAGATGACATGCCGCCAATTCAACCACCCAAGCACCAGTTGGAATTAAGGCCCCCTACATGGAGCGAAGTTGAGAGGACAGTAAAGCGGGCAAGAGCAGCCTCAGCCCCTGGGCCCAATGGCATCCCATAAAAGCTCTATAAGAATGCCCCAGGCGTTTTGAAGTACCTATGGAAGCTAATGAAGGTGGCATGGGAGAAAGGAGTCATACCGAAGGCATGTTGGTGGGCAGGAAGTATCCTGATTCCCAAAGAGAAGAATTCTTCAACCATCGATCAGTTCTGCCAGATCAGCCTCTTGAATGTGGAAGGAAAGATACTCTTCAGTGTTGTGGCCCAGAGACTCTCAGCATTTTTGCAGAAGAACAATTTTGTGGACACCTTAGTGCAGAAGGCAGGGATAAGAGGATTTTCAAGATGCCTGGAACACCAAAATGTCATCTGGCACCAGTGGGTAGCACTGCTGCCTCGCAGTTAGGAGATCTGGGTCCGCGTCCCGGGTCCTCCCTGCATGGAGTTTGCATGTTCTCCTTGTGTCTGCGTGGGTTTCCTCCGGGTGCTCCGGTTTCCTCCCACAGTCCAAAGACATGCAGGTTAGGTGAACTGGCGATTCTAAATTGTCCCTAGTGTGTGCTTGGTGCGGTGGGCTGGTGCCCTGCCCGGGGTTTATTTCCTGCCTTGCGCCCTGTGTTGGCTGGGATTGGCTCCAGCAGACCCCCTTGACCCTGTAGTTAGGATATAGCGGGTTGGATAATGGATGGATGGATGGATGAATGG
The DNA here is from genome assembly GCA_026402145.1 of Polypterus bichir lapradei. Lineage (NCBI taxonomy): Eukaryota > Metazoa > Chordata > Cladistia > Polypteriformes > Polypteridae > Polypterus > Polypterus bichir. The sequence continues at coordinate 18,982,809 of JANRMT010062798.1, forward strand.
AATTTTTTTGGACATATGCACATTTGCTCTTTTGTCCATACACTATGCTTTAGTGTGAACTCTACACATGGCATTATACATGAGGGCCCTGGTGTGTAAATAAAAACACAGTCTTTGTTAATAATTGAGGTGATCTGGGAAAGGCCTGGAGTTTTCCAAAGAGATGGTCTTCATCCAAACTGGAGGTGATGTTTTGTTTTAACGCAAAATATGGCAGCAGAATAAAACCCAGGCCATAGCCTTGTTATTTTAAATCAAAGGCTTTTGTTTTTTCCACCTATTACTACCTTTTAGCTGCTACCCAAAATCCCAGCAATTTATCAATTTAGTCTTGAAGCAAAATTTAAATCATTTTATAACCAAAGGATAATAAGACCAAGAAATAAAGTCCGATTCAAACAAAAAATATAATACTAGTTCAGAAATATCTCTGCAGTTTAAAATACTGTCTTTGCTGTCTTAGAAATAAAGCCTCTTTAGTAAACAATATTATATTAAGTGCAAAATCTGATTTGTATCTTCTCACTGAATTCTGGCAATATTTCCTTAGCAGAGGCATCACCAAATGTTATTCATTCCTTCATAAATCAATAGATATCGAGATGTCAAGGGAGTGACCTCGGCAGATTTTCTATGTGATGAACTGCAAACTGCTTCTAAAAATTTAAGCAAATATACATTCTTTGAGGCATTCATATTAGATAGTAAAACAGATATCAGCACAATTGTAATGATAATCTACAGGCCACTAGGGCCACAGTCATTAGTTCATGATTGAATTTGACAGTCTTTTATCTAATTCAGCTTTAAATTATAATCATATAGTATTGATGGGGAATTTTAGTATATACATTGATGTTGAAAGTGACTTTTATCATACAGTATGTTTTAATATTTGCTAAACTTAGTAGGGTTTTCCAATTTGTCAATTGCATGACTGATAGTCATAACACACATTAGATGTAATTACTACTTACAGAGTTTAGATTCAAAATTAAATATAATGCCGCTTAAGTTATTTCTGATCACTACTTAATTGTTTTTTTAGTTTTGCCCTGACCAATACATTTGCATACTAAAACAAGGACAGTACTGTATCTAGGTTGTAACTCTATATCAAAATGTGTATATATTTTGAGAAACTCAAGCATTATTGTGGAAATTAATTTGGATCGGCTAACATAAAATTATAACTTGACTTTAAAAGAGGCTTTGGATGCAGTAGCACTCTGTAAAGCAGAAGTAACTAAAGCATGTAGAAACTCACTATGGTTTGAGAGCACTTGAGCTGTTAATTTAGAAGTGTAGATGGAAGGCAACAACACTACAAGTCTTCCAAATTGTATGGACGGATAGTGTTTAAAAAGTATAAAAAAAACTCTCTTTATAGAGTGATCAAACTGCTATTCTAGATTAATTGACAAACAGTAAAAATAACCCTTGTGTACTGTTTAGACCAGTGGCTAATCTAAAAAAATGAATTCTAAAGTATAATGCAAAATATCTACAGACGTTAGCTGTGCAGACTTTATGAACTTTTTAAAATGACAATATAAGATCCCAGATTTCAGCATCACCTCACAAACTTAATACTAGACCATCATCCCTGCCTTGTCTTGTGTGCACTGCTTTAGTAACTTGAATTTGGTAACAGAATAAGAAGTTATTACATTTATTTCTAAACTGAAATCAACTACTTGTCCCTTAGACCAGTCCTGACAAAATTTTACTGCTAAAAAAAATGAAGGGAACACATAATAATCGTAGTCTAACTCTAAGTCAATTAAGATTCAGGGATATCAATCTGTCCAGTTAGGAAGCATAAATGATTGTAAATCAGCTTCACCTACTTTGGTGCAAATGAATGTGACAACAGGTACACAGGAGAGGCAACTACAAGACAACATTCAAAAAGGGAATGATTTGGCAAGTGGTGGCCACAGACAATTGCTCTCTCCGTATCATTCTTGACTGATTCTTCTCCAGTTTTGTTTTTTGCTAGTGTCTTTGGGCCTCATGTATAAAACCATGCGTAGACTTCACACTAAAACGTCATACGGACAAAAACAGAAATGTGTGTATGCACAAAAAATCCAGATGCTAAAATCTGTGTGTTAGCCGAATTCCATGTTCATCTGCTACATAAATCCCGGTCAACATGAAATGTCACGCACGTGCACACGCCTACCGCCTATCCTGACTCTTCCCAGAATTATGCCTCTTTCAATATGCAAATCAGTATAAATAGCCTCTTAAGTTCAGCTTGTGTGAAAAGACAATGGCAAAAGCACAGGGAAAAATATAATAATTTCAGTGAATAACAATTGGAGGCAAGGAAAAATGTACTACTTGTTGATTTAAGCAGTGGTATAAACAATAAAAGGAAGATGATCAAGTGACATAGAGTGGCAGAGTAACTCTAAAGTTCAAGTTCAGAAAGTCGCACAGTGCCCGAAATAAATAAAAAGTGCTCAAATATCAAAGTCACTGTGATAGGCAGGTCGTAGCCCACTGTCTGAGTGTCATATGCAAGCATATTAGGGTACAGAGAAAAGAAAAAAAATAGGGACACAGTGGAGAAAAAAGGTAGAAATGTCAACTTAATCTCAAAATTTCCACTTTAATCAGTTTATTTTGTCATTAAAGTAGAACATCATACACTTCATCTTAAAATCATCAAATTTACTAGTTTCTCAAATCCCATCGTAACTAAAGTAGCGTGTTAAATGCTTCATATTTTATGTATTCGTCTATGTACTCTATTATGAGTGTGAATTACTACGTGCTTCTTAAACTGGCTTTCTCTTACACCAACAGAATGCAAAATACATTACATTCATGATATTACAGCTCTCTGAACAATTTATTTATTTATTTTGTTTTTGAAATTTTATTAATTTGATTGCAATCATTCCATACAAATCAATCAATTTTTATAAAAAGTAGGATTGAGAGCAAATCAACCCCCACACCTGAGAGAGAGAGCAAGGCCAATGGAGTAAAACTTAAGGCTTGTAAACATACCTAAATTGATGAGTTTGATAAGCCAAAAGAGATGAATGGAGAAGAAAAAGAAATACAGAAATAAATGCTTCCTCTGTGCTTTAAGAGCTTATTCTAAAATATTGCTGATTAGATCCTGCCATGTTTTAAAAAAAAATCTGTACAGATCCTCTAACTGAGTATTTGATTTTTACCAATTTCAAATAGTATAAAACATCGGTTTCCCACTGACTTAAAAGAGGAGAGTTAGGATTCTTACAGTTTAGCAAAATAAGTCTACGTGCCAAAAGTGTAGTGAATGCATTCACAGTTTGTTTGTCCTTCTCCACTTTAAACCCATCTGGAAGAACCCCAAACACAGCTGTTAGTGGATTAGGAGCGATTGTGACACCAAGGTTGTCTGAAAGGTAATTAAAAATTTTGGTACAGAATGATATTATTTTGGTGCAGGCCCAAAACATGTGACCCAGTGAGGTTGGGACTTGATTGCAGCGTTCACAGGTTGGATCTTGCCCTGGAAACATTTTGGAGAGTTTTAGGCGAGACAGATGTGCTCGATATATAGTTTTGAGTTGAATAATTGTATGCTTTGCACATATGGAGCTCGAGTAAATTCTCTGCATTGCTATTTTCCACTCCTTTTCTGATATATTAATTGAGAGATCTTTTTCCCAGTGTCCTCTTGGATCTTTAAAGTGGAGGGACTGTAGAATAATTTTATATATTGCAGAGATTGTGTCTGAGTCCTTGAAATTGAGCAATATTTTTTCCAGCATGGACGAGGGTGCAAGATGAGGAAAATGGGGCAGGTTCTTTTTAACAAAGTTCCTAATTTGAAGATAGTGAAAGAAATGTGTAGCTGGAATGTTAAATTTAGATTGTAATTGTTCATAGGATGCAAAGATGTTGTCTATATAAAGATCTCTGAGCAAGTTAATCCCAAATTCTTTCCAGATATTAAAAACTGCATATGTTTGCGAAGGTTGAAAGTGGTGGTTCTCTTGCAGTGGTGCCACTGATAAAAGCTTCCCCATCTGAAAATGCTTTCTACATTGGTTCCATATTCTGAGTGAGTTAAGCACAATTGGGTTATTAGTATACTGCCGATAACTTGCATTTATTGGGGCACAGAGCAGGGAATATAAAGAAGTACTGCAGGATTTTAGTTCTATTGCGGACCAGGCCTGTGTATGTTCATCTATTTGTGTCCAGGATTATATAGCTTGTATGTTTGCTGCCCAGTAATAAAACTGGAAGTTAGGTAGAGCCATGCCACCTTCTGCCTTTTGTCTTTGTAGGGTCGCTCATTGGATACGTGGATGTTTTGAGTTCCAAATAAATGAGGTTATTGCTGAATCTAATTGCTTAAAAAATGATTTATTGATGTATATTGGAAAGTTTTGAAATAAAAAAGGAGCTTAGGAAGAATATTCATCTTAACAGTGTTAATTCTTCCAGCTAGAGTGAGATGAAGGGTTGACCATCTATGCAAGTCTTGCTTAATTTTTTCCATGCAGACGGCGAAATTTTGTTGATAAAGAGCTTTATGTTTACTTGTGATGTTTACCCCGAGGTATTTAAACTGATCTGCAATGATAAAAGGTAGGGTGTCTAATCTAATATTATATGCTTAAGAATTCACTGGAAAGAGTACACTTTTATTCAGATTAATTCTGAGACCAGAGATCTTTTGAAATTCTGTAAGTGCTGTTAAGACTGCAGGCACAGAATTTTGTGGGTCTGATATATACAGTATCATACCATCTGCATAGAGAGAAATTTTCTGTTCCAGTCCCTCACTGATAATCCCCTTTATCTGATCAGCATTTCGACAGTGTATTGCCAGTGGTTCAATGGCAATTGCAAATATTAGAACATTAGAACATTCTAGACGAGAACAGGCCATTCAGCCCAACAAAGCTCGCCAGTCCTATCCACTTGTTTCCTCCAAGAAAACATCAAGTCGAGTTTTGAAAGTCCCTAACGTCTTACTGTCTACCACACTACTTGGTAGCTTATTCCAAGTGTCTATCGTTCTTTGTGTAAAGAAAAACTTCCTTATGGGTGTGCGAAATTTACCCTTAACAAGTTTCCAAATGTGTCCCCGTGTTCTTGATGAACTCATTTTAAAATACAAGTCTCGATCCACTGTACTAATTCCCTTCATAATTTTAAACACTTTAATCATGTCACCTCTTAATCTTCTTTTTCTTAAACTGTATAGACTCAACTCTTTTAATCCTTCCTCATAATTCAACCCCTGTAGTCCTGGAATCAGCCTAGTCACTCTTCTCTGGACCTTTTCTAGTGTTGCTATGTCCTTTTTGTAGCATGGAGACCAAAACTGCACACAGTACTCAAGATGAGGCCTAACCAGTGCATTATAAAGGTTGAGCATAACCTCCTTGGACTTGTACTCCACACATCGTGCTATATATCCTAACATTCTGTTAGCCTTCTTAATGGCTTCTGAACACTGTTGGGAAGTTGATAGCTTAGAGTCCACTATGACTCCTAAATCCTTATCATAAGGTGTACTCTCGATTTTCCGACCGCCCATTGTGTATTCAAACCCAATATTTTTACTTCCTATGTGTAATACTTCACATTTACTGACATTAAATTTCATCTGCCACAAATCTGCCCAAGCCTGTATGCTATCCAAGTCCTTCTGTAATGATATAACGGATTCCAAATTATCTGCTAATCCACCTATCTTGGTATCATCTGCAAACTTAACCAGCTTGTTACTTGTATTCCTATCTAAATCATTTATATATATTAAAAATAGCAGCGGCCCTAGCACTGACCCCTGTGGAACACCACTCTTAACATCGGCCAGTTCTGATGAGGTTCCTCGCACCATCACCCTCTGCTTCCTGTGTCTGAGCCAATTCTGCACCCATCTAAAAACATCACCCTGAACTCCCACTTCTTTTAACTTGATGCCCAACCTCTCATGTGGCACCTTATCAAATGCTTTCTGAAAGTTCAGATAAATAAAATCATATGCTCCACTTTGATCGTATGCTTTTGTTGCAACCTCAATAGCAGCGGTGACAAGGGGCATCCTTGTCTGGTACCATGTTCTAATTTAAAGTAGTCTGAACAAATGTCGTTGATACAAACTGAAGCTTCTGGATTGGTATACAGTAGTTTGATCCATGCACAAATGTTCGGGCCAAGCCCAAATTTCTCTAATGTAGTAAAAAGGTATTTCCATTCAATCATGTCAAATGCTTTTTCTGCATCCAATGATAATAATATTTCCGGGGTGTTTGACTTAGTTGGTGAGTATATTACATTAAATAGGCATTGAAGATTTGAAGATAAGTGTCGACCCTTGATAAATCCAGTTTGGTCTTGTGATATTACTGAAGGGAGCACTTTCTCCATTCTTGTAGCTATGATTTTTGAGAGTATTTTAACATCATTATTCAAAAGTGAAATTGGTCTGTATGAGGCGCATCATAATAAGTCCTAATTTTGTTTAGGAAAAACTGTGATTAATGCTCGGCGAAAAGTTTGAGGAAGAGTTTGATTGTCTCTGGCTTCTGTAAATGTTGCTAATAGGAGGGGAGCTTGCTCAGCGGAGAATTTCTTATAAAATTCTGCAAGGTAGCCATCAGGGCCTACTGCTTTCCCGCACTGAAGTGACTTTATAGCATTTAGTAATTCTGATAACGCCAGAGGTTTATTGAGTTCCTCCGCACAAAAAGTGTCTATTTGTGGTATCTGTATCCAGAAATGCATTAGATTGTGTGTTGTCTTCTTTAAACTCAGTAGAATATAAGGATTTATAGTAGTCTCTAAATGTGTGCATTATATTTCTGTGGTCGATGATTTTGTCTCCGTTCCTGTTGGTGATTACAGGGATTGCATTGCGGACTTCTTGCTTGTGAATTTGTTGAGCTAAAAGCTTATTAGCTTTCTCTCCGTGTTCATAGTAATGATGTCTGGATTTATAAATTAATTGTTCAGTTTCTTTAGTTGTTAAAAGGTTTAGTTCTGAATGCAGAGCCTGCCTTTTCCTATGTAGAGCCTCACTTGGAAACCTGGCATGTTCTTCATCTATTCTAGTAATTTCGCTTCTTAGCTCTGATACTTTCTTGGTTTCTAATTTATTTCTCTGGGAAAGATATGAAATAATCTGTCCTCTTAAGAAGGCCTTAAGAGTTTCCCAGAATATTCCTGCAGAAATCTCTGAGGATGTATTTGTCTCTAGGAAGATACTAATTTGTTTGGATATAAATTCTGTACAATTCTCGTCTACTAATAGAAGCGGGTTGAGACGCCATCTGCGAGGTGAGTGTGTGAGGCCTAATGACTTTAGCTCCAAGATCAGCGGGGCATGGTCAGAAATAACAGTAGCATTGTATTTGCAAGATTTAGCCATAGGCAAGAAATTGTCTATAAAGAAATAATCAATTCTTGAGTAGCAATGATGTACTGGTGAATAGAAAAAATATGTTCTTGAGTTTGGGTTTAAAATCCTCCAGGGTTCTGATAAGGTGTGATCAGTTATAAACTTTGTAATTACTTTTGCAGTGTTAGATGTCATCCCCCCTGTGATAGAAGTCCTATCTAAGAGTGGATTTAAAACACAATTAAAGTCCCCAGCAATTATAATTTTATGAGTGTTCACATTGGGAATGGATGCAAATAAAGTTTGTATAAATTACTTATCATTGACATTAGGTGCATAAGCATTTATCAAAATCATTTTACAGTTAGATAAGTTGCCCATGACCATCACATATCTCCCTTCAGGATCCAATACTACATCTGATGCTACAAATGAGAGTATTCTATGTATGAGAATTCCCACACCTCTACTTTTCTTTGTAAAGCTAGAATGGAACATTTGGCCAGTTCAGTCCTTTTGCAGCCGGAACTGATCCTTGCTTAGTAAGGTCCCTGAACAATTTAAATACTAAGATGCATACTTGATATCATTTTCATGATGATAGGAATTAAAGCATGTATTAAACATGGGGCACAGTGGCGCAGTGGTAGTGATAGTCATCATCATCTATAAATACGTTTTCTTCTATTGAATTAAGCTGCATTCCTTTATTGTTATTGTATAGTACAATAAGACTCCATATGCAAATCCTACATAAATGTATTTTCCTATAAAATGGTAAAATACCAGTAATAATAATAATACCAAAAATATAACAATAAAAACATACCATATGAAACCATATATACAATATACATGTACATATAGTGCAGATAGTGAAATGGTTCATAAAGTATCTCAAGTTCTGCAATATTACAACTGTAGTACAAATTTACAATAAGGTAATTGTACTTATAAGTACAAACAGTTCTGCCAGGCGCACTTGATGGACTGATTGAGTGCGTTTAGAGCTCATGGAAAGGCTCTGAAGCGTTTGCCATATGGTCGCACTTCAAATAGACTGTGCACATGGCTGAAAGCTGTGTGTGCTAGATGCTGTATCCCGATAATCCTCTTTCTGATCAGATGCTGTAGAGTTATGATTCTACACTCAGATGCAGTGGATTAAAATACTCTGAGTGGTACACTCATAGTAACAACACTAAAGCAGCTATGGTATTTGGGATATTTTGGCCATTCCGTGGAACATTATTTTGTTACAGGTTAATTACAATCAGATGCCTTAAACTAATAAACGATATGCAGTTAATTTCAGTGTATTTGATAAAGCTGCGTCAGGGATGTGACTCTAACAAAGAAAGGTAAACCACACAGGAACAGTAGCACTGCTTTGATGGTGGGTGCTGCCAGCTTGCAAAACCAAGCCAGATACTTATGTATGCAATGGATTGAGCTGGCGTGGGAATGTGTGGGGCTTTACGCCAAGTTTAGTTTTTATACATTGTGATGTGAGTGTGGAGACAGGTGTATGCAACATTTTTGTGCATATGCATCGTTTATACATGAGGCACCTTGTCACTACTGGTAGCATGAGGAGGTATCTGCAACTAATTCAGATTGCACAAGAAGTCTAGCTCCTCCAGGATGGCACATCCATATGTTCCGTCTCAAGAAGGTTTGCTGTGTCTCCCAGCACAATCTCAAGAACATGGAGGAGATACCAAGAGACTGGCCATTTCATGAGGAGAGCTGGACAGAGCCATAGAAGAGCATCAACATAGCAGAAGAACCAGTATCTGCTCCTTTGTGCAAGGAGGAACAGTAAAAGCACTGCCACAGCCCTACAAAATGACCTCCAGCTTGGCTACTGCTGTGTATGTTTCTGATCAAACTGTCAGAAACAGACTCCATGAGGGTGGCATGAGAGCCCAATGTCCTCTAGTGTGACCTGTCCTCACAGCCTATCACCATACAGGTTGACTGGTAATCACCAGTGAATACCACAATTGGTGTCCTGTTCCATTCATAGATGGGAGCAGGTTCACACTTAAATTGACAATACTCTACTTAGTTGTTAAATCATTACTTACAAACTAGAGTGTACATTGAGAGCTCAAGATGCCAGCCTACTTATGAATCTAAGGATTTATAAAATAAATGTGGGAGACTGAGATTTTAGTTACACAGCATCAAAGTTGTGGAATGATATATATGCTAATATACAGTATGAGATGCCCCTTTAGTCTCTGCCCTTAAATCAACCCGAAGACTCATTTAACTTATCTTGACTACAACAACAACAATTTATTCATTGTGTAACCCAGAATCTCACAAGGAATGCGTCAATGGGTTTTAACAGGCCCTGTTTTTCTGACAGTCGCCTAGCCTTGACTCTCTAAGAAGACAATAAAAAACTCTCAAAAGCAAAACTTTGTTAGGCCAATCTATCATTGCTACCTCAGAAATACAAAACAATAGTACAAACTATTTTGTTCTTGCACTGCACATTACTGCTCACAAAGTGCTGGCACAGAGCACACCATGACAGCTCTCAAGGAAAAATGCAAGAATAGATTATACCACTCACTAAATACAGAACTATCACATATAAGAATACAGATTTGTAAAAATACATAAAAAAGAGCAGTAGCTAACATAAATGAAAAACAACAATATCTGTTGATTAGTTAATTATAGAACCACGGACAGATTATAGAAAAGGATTCAGACAAGCCAGACACAGTCAGAGTCCTGGAGACCCCGGCCAATTAGCTGTCTCCCCCTTACTGGCCGTTCTACAACTGAGTCAGCGCTGGGACAGACAATCTGATGACGGGAACCTTCTACCCCATGACTCCAGTGCTCGTAAATCTGGGATTTTCCATAGGCAAGCAAACAACTTGGCTGAAGAGCAGTGGCACCAAGTGAAGGACGGTTGGAACCAGTTTATAAATATCATATTACTTGTATTTTAGTACTAATGACTAACAACAGAAGAGCAGTATGACTAGAGCTTCTGATTAGTTGTGCATACTGCATTTCTGTTAGTCATTAAAATATAAATAATACAAAATTTATAAGATGTTATTAACCCTCTATTCTGTTTCTCTTCTCTGTATCTTGATGTAGCACTTGGTGCCATTGGTCTCCAGCCAAGCTGTTCTTCTGCCTATGGAAAGGCCATCTCAGATAAAGGAGCAGTGAAATCACTGGATTGAAACACTCTACTATAGGGAAACCAGGAGTGGGTAGACGGCTAGTTGGCTGAGTTCTCAATGATTATAGCCATGTCTGATTTTGTCTTTGACTTTCTCTGTGGTGGGAGACCATCTAGGAAAAGCTTGGGTTGCTGCTAGAAAAGGTGTTGGTGAGACCAGCAGACATTAAGATCTCAAGATGGCAGTCTGCTTATGTTCCCAAGAATTAATAAAATAACAGTGGGAGGTCAAGCTTTAGTTACAGGGCCCCAAAACTGTAAAATGGTGTGCCTGTTACTATAAGAGATGCCCCTTCGGTCTTAGCTTTCAAATTCCAGCTGAAGACTCACACTACTTCAGTTTAGCACACACAGATTACATAGAGCTACTGATTAACTGTGCATACTGTATATCTGTTGTTAGTTATTAGCACTAAAACATAAGTGATATGATAGTTATAATTTGTTACTAAGCTTCACCTACTCTATTTCTTTTCTTGTTACTCAAATGTGGCACTTGGTGCCTCTGGTCTAGGGCTACCTGCCAAGGTGTTTGTCTGCCTAAAGAAAAGTCATCTCTTATGGAGGAGCACTGGAATCTTTGAGCAGAAAGGTCCTTTCATCAGATTGGCTGATCCAGCACTGAATAATATGTGGAATGGCCAGTAGGGGGGAGGTAGTTTGATGGCTGAGGTCTCCAGGACTCTGAACAAATTTGAATCCTATTATGTGATATCATGTACTCTTTCATTTTGCTCTGTAATTGTGATATTTCTATTGCATTATTATATTGTATTGAGAATTACTTGTGCTCTGTGCTGTGTTTTGTATTGTTTTTACCACCTTTTTTTGATACCCAATGCAAGTCCAACCTACCTGGAAAGGGGTCTCTCTTTGAACTGCCTTCCCCAAGGTTTCTTCCATTATTTTTTTTCCCCAATAATGTTTTTTGGGGGGTTTTTTGTGCCTTCTTAGAGAGTCAAGGATGGGGGCCATTTATAGCCCATTGTGGCACTCCTAGTGATTTTGCACTATACAAAAATAAATTGTTTTACATTGCATTGCATTGTATTGTATCACATGCCCAACCAGAGGGGAAAAAACAATGGATCAATGTTACACTCGGTTTAAGTCAGGTTACAAAGCGCTTTCACAACCGGCATTCGGGAGGTTGGACCACACCACCATTCTCTTTCTATCGGAGTATAAACAATGTATCATGAGAGAGATCAAACGCTGGTCTGTTCAATCAGAAGCCATGCTACAGGACACACTTGATGATGTTGACTTGGATGTGTTCTAGTCAGCCTCTAACGATGTCGACAAGTTTGTGGATGCAGTTGTCAGTTTTGTTGCTGTGCTGTTGGAGTCCATTATCCCAACAAAAACAATCCAGTATTTCCCCAACCAGAAGCCATGGGTTGACAAAACCATCTAGGAAACAGTGGACATGCATACCGCAGCTTATAATGCAGGATTGCGGACAGGAGACTATAGTGAGTAAAAGGCAACCTGCTGCTCTCTACGGAGGGCTGTGAAAAAGACAAAGGGGCAGTACAAGGAGAAAGTGGAGTCTAACATTCATCTGGAGGACAGCAGACGAATGTGGCAAGGACTACAGACCATTATGGACTTAAGAGGTAAACCCACTGTGTGTGTTGTTTCTTCACTAGCTGACAATCTGAACACTTTCTATGTGCAGTTTGACATTAATAGAGCTAGCATTAATTTGCCAGCCATAGAGGATTGCACAGCTAGCAGTAGAACAGCTCAGAAGAGTGGAGTTGCTATCTATGTCTCACAGCACAATGTTCTTCATACTCTGAGGCATGTGAACTGCCGGAAAGCACCAGGGGCCTCATGTATAAGCGGTGCATACACACAAAAATTTTGCATACACCTATTTCCACACTCACATCACAATGTATAAAAACTAAAATTGGCGTAAAGCCCCGCACATTCTCACGCCAGCTCAATCCATTACATACAAAAGTATTCGGCTCGGTTTTGCAAACTGGCGGCACCCACTGTCAAAGCAGTGTTCCTGTGTGGTTTCCCTTTCTTTGTTAAGGTCACATCTCTGACGCAGCTTTATCAAATACACTGAAATCAACAGCATATCATTTATTAGTTTAAGGTATCTGATTGTAATTAACCCATAACCATATAATGGTGCACAGAATGGCCATACTATTCCAAATACTATAGCTGCATTAGCATTGTCACTGTCAGTGCACCACTCAGAGTATTTAACCCACTTTTTCTGCGTGTTGAATCACAGCTGTATAGCAGCTGATCGGATTATCGGGATACAGCATCTAGCACACACTGTCTTAGCCATGCACACTGTCTATTTGACCTCTCGCCTCAGAAACAGTTTCAGCACAAGAGCTCTAAACACACTCAATTAGTCCATCAACTCCTCCTGGTAGAACTTTTTGTACTTATAAGTACAATCACCTCACTGTAAACTTGCACTACAGTAATATTGCACAACCAGAGTCACTTTATAAAGCCCGTATTTACATATGATGACAACTGGCATCTAAGTCGATTTAGATTTCCAAGTGCTGTCTTCTTGGGGCTCTTGATATTGTTTTTAAGATGAAATGCAGTAAAGCATGTTTATTACATTATACAGATAAGTTTTAAACTTCATTAAAATAACATATATTGTTAATAATTAAACATGTGAGGACATGGTGGACAGCGATAATGACGAACTGGCACCCCGTTCAGGGATTGTTCCTGACTCGTGCTGCATGCTTGCTGAGATTGGTGCTATCCTGGGTGGATAGATGGATGGAATAATTAAACAAGATTTTTCAATGTTCCATAAAAGTTTTGAAGAATCTGCATTCTAAGCTTACAAATGGCTAGGCATCTATTACAGAGCTGATTGTGTGGCAATTGGTTGCTTGGAGAAAGAAAAGGAAGGATAGGAATTTGAGATTAGTACATTTGAGAGAGACAATACTGTTGCAATAAATTATTTCATCGAAGGTCGTGTACATCGCATCAAGCATCTTGCAGGAGGCAGGAACAATCTTTGGACAGGGCACCAGCTCATTGCTAATACTGCACTACCGTGTCCCCATGTTTAATACATGCTTTAATTCCAATCACTATGAAAATGATATCAAGTATACATCTTAGTATTTAAATTGTTCTGAGAGCTGTAATATCATGAATATAATGTATTCTGTGTCCTGTTGGCAGAAGAGAAAGCCTGTTTAAGAACACGTAGTGATTCACACACATAGAGCACATAAAAGAACACATAGAATACGAAGCATTTAACGTGCTACTTTAGTTACGATGGGATCTGAGAAACCATTAAATTAAACGATTTTAAGATGAAGTTTATGATGTTCTACTTTAATGAAAAAATAAACTACGTGATTAAAGTGGAAATTTCAAGGTAAAGTTAACATTTGGACATTTTTTTCAACTGTGTCCCTATTTTGTTTTTCTTTTCTCTGTACCTTAATACGCTTTCATATGACACTCAGACAGTGGGCTACTACTTGCCTTTTCAAGGTGACTTTGATATGTGGCTACTTCCTATTTATTTCAGGCACTTTGCAACTTTCTGAACTTGAACTTTCGAGTTTCTCCACCACTCTGTTACTCGATCAGCTTCCTTTTGTTGTTCATATCACTGCTTAAATGAACAAATAGTACGCTTATCCTTGCCTCTGCTTGGTATTTGCTGAAATTTTTCTTTTTCCCCTGTGCTTTTGCCATTGTCTTTTCATAGAACGCAAAACATATGGGGCTATTTATATTGATTTGCATATTCAAACAGGCGTAATTCTAGGAGGAGTCTGGGAGGGGCAGCAGGCATGTGAACAAGCATTACATTTCACGCAAACTGGGATTTATGTAGCAGAAGAATGTGGAAGTTGGAGAACGCACAGATTTATGCATCTGGATTTTGTTGTGCGTACGCACATTTCCGTTTTTGTCCAAATGCAATGTTTTAGTGTGAATTCTAGGCGCGGCGTTATGCATGAGGCACCAGGCCTGGATAGAATCTCTCCAGTACTATCATTGTCAACACAGGAGTTCCACAAGGCTTTGTACTGAACCCCCTGCTGTACTCCCTTTACATACATGATTGTGTGGCCAAGCACATCTCTAACACCATTGTTAAGTTTGCTGATGACACAGTGGTCTTAGGCCTTATTTCCAACAATGACGAAGAGGCCTATCTGGATGAGGTAGAGAACCTGCCAGTATAGGGCATGCTCATAATCTCTCACTGAATGTCAGCAACACCAAGCAGCTAGTGGTGGAGTTCAAGCGGTAGCAGCCGCAAATCTACAGTCCCATCAGCATAAATTGAATTCCTGTTGAGAGGGTAAACAGATTCAAGTACCTATGTGTGTATATCACCAAGGACCTGACATGGACCCAGCACACACAAACTCAGGTCAGGAAAGCAAGACAGTGCCTTTATCACCTGAGGCAGCTGAAGAAATTCAATGTCTCTCAATTTATTTTTAAAACTTTTTACAGTGGCAGCATAGAGAGCATCCTAACATAGAGCTACATATCATGGTTTAGGAATTGCTCAATCGCAGATCGCAAAGCCTTGCAGAGAGTGGTGTGTTCAGCAGAGCACATCTTAAGGTTGGCATCTTAACATCTGCAGGACATCTACATGAAGTGCTGTAGGACCAGGGCATTTAAAATTATTATGGACTCTACCCATCCCGGCAACAGACTGTTCAGCCTGCTCAACTCAGGCAAGCAGCTGCACAGCCTCATGGCAAAAACTGAAAGACTAAAGAGGAGCTTTTATCCTCAGGCCATCAGAATCCCAAACTCGGAGATGCCAACAAATATTTCAACCTAAAACTCACTTTAACTTACTGCACAGCCACTTTATACTTTTCACTGTTTTACTGTTTCAGTTTTTCAGAGTTTAACCTACTTTTAATCTAGTTTAATTTAAATTAATCTTATCTTTAGTTAATCTTAGTTAATTTTATTTAATTTAGTTAATCTTTTCCCATTTTATTTTCTTATTTATTTTACTGTGTTTGCTTTTGTTTTTCACAATCTTGGAGTGAACCACTTTTCATTTCACTGCACGCTGTAACTGAATAACTGTGTATGTGATGAAGAAAACTCTTGAATCAATACAAAGAAGAATAATTGCTTTCAACAGTACAACAAAATAATATTGTACAGTAGAGTTTAACATTTAGCTGCATCCCTGCAAGTAATATAATTTAAAATGCTTATAGCTTTAGGAATAAGAGTTCTTAAATCTGTTACTCTTTACATTTGCAAACGTAAATCTGCAGCCTGATGGCAACAGATGGAACGTAGAGGAAAGAGGATGGCTACTGTGTAACATAATTGAGTTGGTTTTCTTTCTAACTTGTTTGCAATACTTTTCAGTGATAGAGGTCTGCTGTGACCCAATAATTTTACTGCAGATTTTTATAATGTTGTTAAGGTGATTTATGTTATTATTGCTGAGGTTGCCAAACCAACAGATAAAAGCCAATATAACAATGGATTCAATAACGGACTTATAAAAAAAGTGTCATTATGGTTTTGTCCCCTTTACAGCAGCTGACTTTCCTAAGAAAAGTCATGTCAACCCTTTTTTTTACAGTTTTGCGCTGTGCTAAGATCAAAGTTTAGTTTGTTATCAATAATTGTTCCCCGATATTTGTATTGCTTCACCATCTCCACTGTCTCCCCTTTAATTAAAGCTGAGACAGTGGATGGTGGAGAGCATCTGAAATCTAAAACCATATCTTTTGACTTAGAAATGTTCAGTCGTAAATTAGAGTGATCACACCTTGTACAAAATCATCGACAACAGGTCCATGGCTGTCTTCCTTATCATGTAGAACACTTAAGTGAAAGAGCTGTCTGCAAATTTCAGGATATGTCTACCCTTGTATAAACTCCTGCAGTCATTTGTATACAGGATAAACAAAAGAGGAGATTTAAAAAAAAAACTTTGCAGATAGCTCAAAGATGTACTTAGGCTATCAGAGAAACAGCCATTGACACTCACTTTTTGTGTTCTGTTTGTTAAAATGTCCAGAATCCACCCCACTAAGTTAGGGTCCAAATAGAATTGATTTAGTTTCTCAACTAAAATGTGGGACTGGATTGTGTTAAAGGCTAACAAAAAGTCTATAAACAGCAATCTTGCATGTTTTTTTGATCCTTCCAAGTGCTCACACAATACATTCAAAAGTGTTTCAGTGGCATCCTCCACACACCTAGAAGAGCCTACGTTTTGTTAAGTAGTTGTTTCTTAATTAACTTCTCAAAGGATTTAATGATATGAGAAGTAAATGCCACTGGTCTAGAACATTAGAACACTCTAGATGAGAACAGGCCATTCAACCCAACAAAGCTCACCAGTCCCATCCATTTGTTTCTTCCAAAAAAGCATTAAGTCGAGTTTTGAAAGTTCCTAACGTCTTACTGTCTACCACACTACTTGGTAGCTTATTCCAAGTTTCTGTCGTTCTTTGTGTAAAGAAAAACATCCTAATGTTTGTGCGAAATTTACCCTTAACAAGTTTCCAACTGTGTCCCCGTGTTCACTTTAAAATAACAGTCTCGATCCACTGTACTAATTCCCTTCATAATTTTAAACACTTTAATCATGTCACCTCTTAATCTTCTTTTTCTTAAACTGTATAGACTCAACTCTTTTAATCCTTCCTCAAAATTCAACCCCTGTAGCCCTGGAATCAGCCTAGTCGCTCTTGTCTGGACCTTTTCTAGTGCTGCTATGTCCTTTTTGTAGCCTGGAGACCAAAACTGCACACAATACTCAAGATAAGGCCTCACCAGTGCATTATAAAGGTTGACAATAACCTTCTTAGACTTGTACTCCACACATTGTGCTATATAACCTAACATTCTGTTAGCCTTCTTAATGGCTTCTGAACACTGTCGGGAAGTCGATATCTTAGAGTCCACTATGACTCCTAAATCCTTCTCATAAGGTGTACTCTCGATTTTCCGACCGTCCATTGTGTATTCAAACCTAACATTTTTACTTCCTATGTGTAATACTTTACATTTACTGACATTAAATTTCATCTGCCACAAGTCTACCCAAGCCTGTATCCTGTCCAAGACCTTCTGTTGTGATATAACAGATTCCAAATTACCAGCTAATCCACCTATCTTGGTATCATCTGCAAACTTACCATCTTGTTAATTATATTCCTGTCTAAATCATTTACATATATTAAAAATAGCAGCGGCCCTAGCACTGACCCCTGTGGAACACCACTCGGACAGTTCTGATGAGGTTCCTCACACCATCACCCTCTGCTTCCTGTGTCTGAGCCAATTCTGCACCTATCTAAAAACATCACCCTGAACTCCCACTTCTTTTAATTTGATGCCCAACCTCTCATGTGGCACCTTATCAAATGCTTAATAAGGCAATAATGCTTTGCGGTGTGCAGTTTTTGCTGATGGAATAACAGTTGAATATTTCCATAGGCTGGGCACTTGCTGTAAATCCAAGGACATTTCAAATATGGAGTGAAATGTTAGAGAAAGCTCTTCTGTACAATAGTGAAGCAGACGGCCACTTATTCTGTCTTGGACCCAAGCTTTTTTTGATTTTTTTTGTTTTTGTTTAAGGACTTTTCTGACATCATTCTGGTCAAAGAAGGGCTGTCTCCTGGCTCCAATCCTCAGTCTGTTCTTTTGCGGACTTACTTATGAAGTGCATTCCTGTGTTTCAAACCTTGAGTAGAACTCATTCAAGTTTTGCGCCAACTGATAGTCATATTTGATCCCTGCCAGCTCAACTCAATTATTGCTTTTTGATTGAATGTCAGCCATCATCTTTATGCTATTCCATAATGAGCTCAGGTTGTCAGTCTGCAGTTCATTCTCTATCCTTTCTATATTTCAGCTTTGCCTACATTATTTCTCATTTCACCTCCTTCTGTAATTCCTCCTGCTCCGTTAATGTTTCTTGTTGAAATGCCCTATTTTTTGGGTTATCAATTATTTTAGATCGCTGGTATTCCATGGCGTCATGTTATTAAGGTATAGTTTGTCTGATTTCAAGGGTATTATGGTGTCCTCGCAGAATTGTATGTAACAGCTTATATTGTCCATCAGTTCATTAATGTCAGCATAGGATTTTTCAAGCAGTACCAGTCAGTGCACTCATAACAGCTGAGCAGGCACTCAAGTCCTCGTCCCAGACATTAATTTGTTTGCTTTCTGGCTTTTTTCTCTTAAAGATGGGTTTATAAATTGGAATAAGCTGGACACCGTACTGATTTAAAGAACCCAGCAGCGGTTTTGCTCTCGATTCATAATCACCTTTTGATATTCATATAGCACTGATCAAGCACTTGGTTGTGACGCGTTGGGCAAGTGACATATTGGTAAAAACTGCAAAGTGCTTTGTTCATTGCACACCAGTTAAAGTCTCCCAAAATAAAATTCAAACCTTTGTATCACTGTGGAGATAGTGTTAACAGCCTCTCTCACCTTTTTATATTGTGAATATACAATATTTCCATGAAATTCTTTGGAATTCTCAGGACAGATAAAAAGGGTGCAGCAAAACAGACAGAAGTTTCACATCTTTTGTGCACAGTTTTTCTCTAACCACTACTGTTTTACACCATTGTTTATTTATATAAAGGCAGACACTTCCTCCACGTGACTTACCAGTGATTGCTGAGTCTCTGTCCATATGAATTGGTGCACCAAATCCATCAAATGTCAAGTAGTCATCCAAATCATTTCATTCAGTCAGGTCTCTAAATCCCAAAATGCACACGTCATTGTAATCAGTCTAAAAGTATGCACACACTTGAAGTTC
The DNA here is from genome assembly GCA_026402145.1 of Polypterus bichir lapradei. Lineage (NCBI taxonomy): Eukaryota > Metazoa > Chordata > Cladistia > Polypteriformes > Polypteridae > Polypterus > Polypterus bichir. The sequence continues at coordinate 19,002,222 of JANRMT010062798.1, forward strand.
ATCCACTTTATTGAGGAGTGATTGGAAATTCCATGATGTTAATAACAGTGCTGAGATTCGCTGAGAAACTGGGTGGTAGATATGTGCATTCAGGTGACTTCCACTGAAACAACTACTTTCTGCTGTTGGAAATCCAGGAAGGCTAATTAGTAGGGGTAGTGTGAAGACCCCAGGTTAGAAGAAAGTAAATCCAAATAATAAAGATAAGAATAAACATTCTAAATTTGTTTATTTAGCTACAACACTACAAGCATTAAAAAGAGAAAAAAGAATTAGGTAGGCAAATATAAATTTTATATATCTCTATATATATATAATCCAAAGTCTGTCTGTTGGCTTTTCATAAGTGAACTACTTAACGGATTTAGATTGGATTTTCTTCTATAGTTTGTTTGAACATTCTGGTTGATTTTGTGACTTCTCTCGTCGCACTAAGTATTATACAGTAGTTTGGTTGTGGCACCGAGAGACAGGCTGTGGGCCGAGGGAAGGGGGAGGCAGGACCTCAGGAGTAGGGATCTGGGCGGTGCCCTCCTCACTCACACACCAGCCTCCATTCGAGTCACTCTACCTCTCACCACATGTTGGAGTGTACCTTACCCCCACTTAGCTATCGATAGCTGTTTGTTCAACAGACATTATTATCTAGAGATTGTTAAAGAGTAACGTTTGATGTTTTTGAGAGAGATCACAGCTATGTGTGTTTCAGAGGGTACCTGCTCATTGGCAGAGATCTCATGGCCACATGCTCTTCTCCCCACACAGGGGACACTCTCCCGTCAGAGATGAACACAATCAGATACAGTAGCAATGTTTGATGTTGGAGCATTCCTACCGACGCTTCACCAGATATACCTTGCCAACTTTTTACATTTTTGGCAAAGAGATCACAGCTACATTCACACCACTGATAGCAAAACCAAAACCATTGTATATCAAGAGGCCCTTGGGTACGAAAGCTATAAATATAATTTCTTCTCAATACAAATTATTACATTTTTAAATTTTTTTTATTGATTTTTAAAGTATGATCTGTTTGTCCAGTCTATGTCTGGGACCCTCACTCAGCAGGGATGCCGCTACATTGGAAGGACTTGGGGAGGAAGCGTATCAAGAGCATTACTTCCCCGGAGAGATAGGGGGCAGCCCCCCTCAGTTTCAGCAGTGCCTCGGACTCCTGCAGTGCTCCTTGGTAGTTGCAGTTTGGTATAGCCCTGTTGGGGTCCATGGGTGCCGCCAGGGGGTGTTGTAGCTACTGCTGAGCCCTGGGTTGCAGCACTTCCGCCACACCCAGAAGTGCTGCCGGAAGTAGGTCAATGAGCAACTGCAGCACTTCCAGATGCCTTATAATCAGACTCAGCAATCACTACTCTGAATGCCAGAGTCAGGTGGAAGAAGACAAAGCTTTCTAGGAGGTGTGGAGGCAAAAAGAGACAGAAAGAGGAGAAGGAAGAGAAAGTGCTGTGGACTGTACTTATTGTGACTGTGCTGTGAGGTGAGAAAGAAGAGAAAGCGTTTCCTATGTAGAAATATAAACATATCTTGTGTCCTGAATTTGTGTCTCTGCCTGTCTGTTTGGTCCACAATATATATTGTGATGGAAGACCGGCAGCTCAACCCTGCCTGGACACTCCTGGACTGGAAGGATGGGGGAAGACAGCTACTTGCCGACACTGCTTCCCCCAAAACACTAGATGGCTGCTCCCCTGGAATGCAGTGATACCCCAGATTCCCGCAGAGCACTATAGGACATGGAATTCGGACATGCAGTCCTGCTGGGTGCCGTGGTTGCTGCCAGGAGGAGATGTCAAAGGACCTGGGGACATTTACTTTCATTATGGCCCAGAAGTACGAGGTAGTCATGAATACGGAAGCCCTGAAGTACTTCCAAGCTGAAGAGAATCCCTGTTCTTTATTAGACCTGGAAGTACCAGCCAGTCACGCGGTCGGAAGGACAGAAGCACTTCCAGGTCAAAGACTATTTAAAGGATTGATGGGAACCCAGCAAGAGAGCCGGAGTTGGGAGGGACTGTAACAGAACTTGTTGAGAGGAGTGGAGAATTGTATTATTGTGTTTATTTAGTATTGTATTGTTTGCTGTGGCTGAGGTGCTAAGGAGGCACTATAAAAGAAGTATAAATATTCTAAGTGCTTTTAACCTGTGTACTGTGTGTTTGTCTTTTGGGAAAAAGGTGAGCAATAGTGCCACCAAGTGTCCACTTGTGACAGTATAATATATATACATAAATATATATATATATATATATATATATATATATATATATATAGTGACAGATAGATGGCGCTGTCATCCCCTTGAACCCTCAGACCAGACACCAGATAAAAGTCCACGAAATGATTTTATTTTCACAATAAAGTGCACACAGCGCCTTCACCTCCACTATTCCTTCAATAAACAATACAATAATCACTCAATAATAAATCCTCCACTCCCAGATGCGTTGTCACCCTTCCTCCCAACTCAGCTCAACCCGCTGAGGTTTCCCATTGTCCTTTTAAAGTCCTCGACCCAGAAGTGCTTCTGATCCCTCAGTCCATGTGATTACCTAGCACTTCCGGATCAGGTGAAAACTCCTCTTTTACTTCAGCCCGGAAGTACTTTATTTCTTCCATCCTCGTGACTGTGAAGTACTTCCGGGCTATACTGAACATACAAGTCCTTGAGCCTCCCTGCAGCATCCTCTGGTGGCCCCCATGGTATTTTATTCAGACAAATAAGTGCACAAAGCACCCTCCACTCAACAGTACTCATATATCAATAACAAATCCACAATAATAAACAATTCTCCACTCTCCCAGACGTGTTGTCACCTTTTCATAGTCCTTGACCTGGAAATGTTTCTGATCCCTCAGTCCTTGTGATTCTTAACACTTCTGGGTCAGGTGAAAACATCTTTTCTTCATCCCGGAAGTACGTCATTTCCTCTGTTGCTGTGACTAAGACATACTTCTGGGTTATAGGGCAAATAGCAGTCCCTGGGCCTCCCTGCAGTGACCCCTGTCGGCCCCCATGGTATCCTGCAGGGCTGTGCATTAAAACTCCAATGTCCATGAGGCCCTGTTGGAATTCGAGGCATCTCCATGTTGCAGGGAGGGCTCCATCTGGTGGCCTGGGGGTATTGGCCGGGATGAATGGTCGGCCATATTCCACTATATATATATATATATATATATATATATATATATATATATATATATAGTAAGAAATGACAAACAATCATAAAGATTTGGGGTTTTTGGCCCTGTATACTGTAAAGCAAAATTCAAGGTCAGTGTTCTTTTCAAATACGACAAGTGATGGTTGCCATATGGACAATTTATAAGGGGTACCAGAAGTGAGGTGATGAGATGCTGGGAAAATCATAGTGGTTGATGGGAAAATGATGTCATCAGGAAGGGACCAGAGAGTCGAAAGAGACCCGGAAGTGGCTGGTTTCCTTAGGCATCCGGGTAAAGTCACAGTGGTGGTGCTTCGTTCTTTCTGAGGTAAATAAAGAAAGAGAGGTTAGTACCCCGCCGTTGTACCCTGGCATGACTTGTTGTGGTGTGCGTCGGGTCCTAAAGCTGCTTCCTATGCGCTCGTGCGTGACATGACCCCCCCGTCAGCTCAGACCCATCGGGTTGGGCAGCCCGAACCGAGAGGTCATGAACCCATGAGAGAGCATCAGCGTTGGCTTGGAGGTTACTTCGCCGATAAATGACGGTGAACTTGTACGGCTGCAAGTCCAAAAACCACCTGGTGACCCAAGGATTTGAGTCCCTGTGGAGGGCCATCCACTGGAGGGCGGCATGGTCCATCACCAGGGTGAACTCCCGGCCCAGCAGGTAGTACCGCAGGTGAGTTACCACCCACTTGATGGCCAAGGCTCCCCATTCCACCACTGCATACCTTGTCTCCCGGTCCAACAGTTTCCAGGTCAAGTAAATTATGGGGTGCTCGACCCCTTCGATGCTTTGGCTCAGAACGACACCTAGACCTGTGTCTGAAGCATCGGTCTGGAGGAGAAAAGGAAGAGAAAACTCAGGAGTTCTCAAAACAGGTGCTGTTGTGAGGGCCATTTTTAGGTCACTGAATACCTGCTCCGTCAAATCGTTCCACACCACATGTAAAGGGGCCCGTTTCTTTGTCAGATCTTTCAAGAGGGTGGCCCTCTCAGAAAACCAAGGTACCAACCGGCGGTAGTAACTCGCTAATCCTAAGAAGGCTTGCACTTGATTCTTGACTATAGGATGGGGCCATTCCAGGATGTTTTTTTATTTCTGAATTCCCACCAGGTAGCCCAAATACTTGGCCTCGTTCAACCCAAAATAACATTTCCGGGGATTGATACGTAACCTGGCCCTCGCTAGTATCAGGAGGATGGCATAAACCTGCAGCACATGCTTCTCCCAGGTGCCGGAAAAAATGACCACGTCATCGAGGTAGGCGACACAATAGGACTGGTGTGGCCTTAGCACTCTGTCTACCAGACGTTGAAAGGTTGCCGGTGCCCTGTGCAGTTCAAATGGAAGGACCTTGTATTGTCAGTGTCCACTAGGGGTGCTAAATGCCATTTTTTCTCTTGCGGATGCCGTTAATGGAATTTGAGTAGTCAAGTAACGGGCCATCCCCAGTCACTCGAGGAGTTCGTCCACACAGGGCATGGGGTAGGCATCGAATCTGGAGACTTGATTAAGACATTGAAAGTCATTACAAAATCTCCACGACCCGTCCGGTTTAGAAACGAAGATGATTGGACTGGACCACGGATTGTGACTTTCTTCGATAATGTCCATGTCCAACATGCGTTGAACTTCTAGTTCCACCTCTGCACGTTTCCCGTTCCCTGACTACCACCCCCGGGTCTGTCAGTATGTCTTGCTGAATCAGCGAGGTGCGGCCCGGTGCTTCACTGACCACTTCCGATACAGACAGGATTGCACTTTCGAGCTCCTGTCGCTGGTAGGAAGTCAGATTGTTGCAGAGGTTAAGTTCGGCTTTTTTCAAGAAAAGGGAGAGAGTAGGGCCGGCAAGAGAGCAGTCTTCTCTGTCCTTCCACGGCTTCAGTAAATTGACATGATATACCCGCTTGTTCAGTCGACGATTTGGTTGACTCACCAAATAGTCAACGAGCCATTTTCTCTCTTTAACCTCGTAAGGGCCCTGCCAATTAACCAGCAATTTCGAGTAAGAAGTGGGCAGAAGCACCATTACCCGATCTCCTGGCTGAAATTCTTGCAGGGAGGTGTTTCTGTTGTAGTTCCGCGCCTGCTCTTCTTGAGCCTTCGACATGTGATCCTTTAGAAGGGGTCAAATTTTCTCCACTCTATCACGTAATTGCGTGATATATTCTAAGATATTGGTGGAGGGAAGTGCCTTCCCTTCCCAACCTTCTTTTCGAACGTCTAAAATGCCCCGGGGTTGGTGTCCCTATAAAAGTTCGAAAGGGGAAAACCCAATGGAGGCTTGTGGCACCTCCCGATAAGCGAAATGCACCAGGGGTAAAAGCTGGCCCCAGTTCCTACTATTCACGCTGACTACCTTGTAGAGCATCAGTTAGAGGGTCTGGTTGAATCTTTCCACCAACCCATCCGTCTGAGGATGATAGACTGATGTTTTGAGATGCTTAATGCGGAGTAACTTGGCAACCTCCCTGAATGTATCCGAAGTAAAGGGCATACCCTGGTCCTTAAGGACTTGTTTAGGTATGGCCACTCGGGGAAAAAAGCCCTACTAATTCCCGTGCAATATTTTTTGTAGTAGCGGCTCTCAGGTGAACCGCTTCTGGATACCGAGTTGCATAATTGACCATAACTAATATATACATATGGCCTTGCACCAAAGTCTCCAGGGGTCTTACAAGATCGACACAGATCCTCTTAAAGGGAACATCTATAAGGGGAATAGGGACCAGAGGACCGCAATCCCTCCTGGGTATCTGATGTAGCTGGCAGACTGGGCAAGACTGACAGAAACATCAGACCTCCTCGTTGATCCTGTGGCAATAGAATTGGAGCTTCACTCGCTCCAAAGTTTTCTCGGCACCGAGGTGGGCGCCTGAGAGGTGGGTGTGAGCTAGTCCGCAGACCTCCCGCCGATAGGTCTACGGGACTAACAACTTCCGTGCCTCTCCTTCATGTTCCGCAATTTGATACAGCAGATCATTCTCGAAGACAAAGTAGGGTCCCGGTTGCAGGGAATCTGATGACGATATGCTGTCTGCGGATATGATGGCATTCCGGGCAAACTTCAGGGAATCATCATTCCACTCTTTTAAATGATGCCGGCATAGAGCGAAACTGATGTCTATGCTGGCAAGCGGATCTGGTGTAAGGTCTGGGGGAGTGACCATCCGACCCAGATCCTCACCCGGTTGCACTTCTGGGTCGAGGTCCGTCACTGAAGAGGGCTCTTCCTGACTGTCCACGTCATCTATAGTTGTTGGGAGCAGCTTGGGAGAGCCCCTTGATCATCCACAATCAGGTAAGTTCATTAGTGGTCTGTGCTCTACCGCGTTTACTTTCTGACCAGTCTTGTCCCAATATAACCGGAAAGGGGGGTTCGGGCAACACAGCGATGAGCAGTTGTTTCGGATTCCCCTTCCAGGTGATGTAGCACTTTGCAGACCTGTATGACCTGGTCTCTCCATGTACACAAGTCACGCTCATTCTTTGAGTTACCCACTGTCCCGGTAGAACATAACGGCGAGCAACAATGGTAATGTTACTCCCGCAGTCGAACAATGCCACCACCAAGTGCCCATTTACCATCACCACTCCTGTACTGGAAACCGCTAGGGAATTTGACAGTACCTCTCTCCCTTGGCCCAGGTGCAGTCCATTCGTTCACTGCTGTTGAGGGGACAGGTGGTGAGGATGTGCCCCACCTCACCGCACTTGAAACAGCGCAGTGGGGTGGGCACCCTGTCTTTTGGTTTTGCCGGAGCTTCCGCAGCGCGACGGGTGGGCTCAGGGCTAGCGACGCGTCCCTGTCAGGCCCCGCGAGCCGACCTCTCCGACCCCCAGAGTTCAGTTACCACCAGCTGGTGCTCTAAGACCTCCAGAAGACCATTCATGTCTTTGTAAGGGTGTCTTTGGACCTGCTGGGCAAGATAGTCCGGCATGGCATTGACTAACCCCTCACAGGCAACCTGCTTGACCACCTGGGGAGCTTGGTTGACATCTGGCCTTAGCCAGTGCCCGAGCTTGCCCCAGAATTCAAACGTTTGGGCTCTAGCCGGGCAGTCAGGGTCAAATTTCCAGTGCCGCTATTCCCTCGCCTGCTGGCTCGATGTTTCGCCATAGCACTTAAAGATCTCGGCCATCAGGAGGTCATAATCAGCGGCTTCCTCCTCAGGCAGATCGTGATAGGCCCGCTGTGCTGCACCCTTCAAGTACGGCGCCAGTATGGACGCCCATTCCACCCTCGGCCACTGGTTCCGAGAAGCACTGAAACTGAAATAAATGACTCGATATTGACTCGAAGAGTGGGACGATAGGAGGTGGTGGAGGCTGTGTGGGCTCCGGCTTTACCGCTTCTGCCGCTGCCAACCGTCTCTTGGTCTCTGTCAACTCCGCTTTTGTGGCTGCCTGATCCACCTTGAGAGTCTGGAACTCATTCACCATGGTGGTCAGCACTATATTTAAGTCTTGCCCTTCTGACATTCTTCAGGCTTCAATCCTGCTGACTATGCCACTGTAAGAAACAACAAAACAATCATAAAGATTTGGGGTTTGTGGCCCTGTATACTGTAAAGCAAAATTCAAGGTCAGTGTTCTTTTCAAATACAACAGACAAATGATGGTTGGCAGACGGACAATTTATAAGGGGGGGCCAGAAGTGAAGTGATGAGATGCTGGGAAAATCGTGATGGTGGATGGGAAAATTACGTCATCAGGAAGGGATCAGAGGGTAAAAAGGGACCTGGAAGTGGCTGGTTTCCTTAGGTGTCTGGGTAAAGTCAGGGTGGCGGTGCTTCGTTCTTTCGGAGGAAATAAAGAAAGAGAGGTTAGTACCCTGCCGTTGTCCCCTGGCACGGCTTGTTGCGGTGTGCGTCGGGTCCTTAAGCTGCTCCCTATGCGCTCGTGTGTGACAATATATATATATATATATATATATTTATATATCTTGTCACGCTTGAGTCACAGATTTGCACAGAAACAGAGGAGGTTGTACAGACAGGAACTTTATTCAAAAACTGCAAACAAATATATGTCTTTTTCAAAAGTTTAAATGTGCTTCTTGACAGGTGAGACAGTTTCGTCTCACAATTAAAGGTATGCAAACATATCTTCCTCTTCAAAGGAGTACGTGTCAGGAGCAGGGAATATGAGAGAGAGAGAGAGAAAGAAAAAAAAAAGAAACAAAACAATTCAAAACTGACAGGTGCTGTTCAGGCTTTTAAGTATGCACAGTACCACGCGGGAAGCATGTCGCACAACAAAGCAGCCACAAGTAATCCCAGCAGGTAAGGGAGCAATGTGAAGGTAGTCTGTCAGCGTTTTTTAGGAGGGGTTTTCCCAGGAGCGTCTGTATCCTCTAGGGATGCGATCAGCCCCCCAGCTCACAATATATATAAGGAAAAAACATAACAAAAGATTTAACAAAACAAAACACGGAGAAAGACAATTCCTGTGCTGGTTGCTATGAGCGTAGCACCCCATTCAACAATTAAGAAACATATTCAACCTTTTTTAAATCTGTTTTGAACTTGAAATATAGACAAGAGCTCTTTCTTAACTTTTGCCAAGATCTTAACTTCATTATTTAGAAGCCTGTAGATTGCGCTCTCAAGCTGATCTTTGGTTTCATTGGAAAGAACATGACTGACCACTTTCCAAGCAGACAGAGCTGCTTCAGCAACAAGTAAGGTATGCAGAGGTGGGTTGTGTGTTTATGTGAACAAATAATTGTGCAGAAGAGTCAAACCACTGTAAAGTGTCATCCTTTTTTTGTTTACACTAGAATTTATTATTATTATTGTGACCATATATAGCACATCCCTCCAGGAGTTAATTCTAAAGAAGCACTGAATGTACTTTACAGAACTGTTACATACAAACAATGTGTACTGGTGGTTTTATTATTGTGGCTGATGATTTTTATCACATGAACTTGAAGATAGTTCTCCTGAACTTTCATCAACATGTGAACTTTCCAACCAGGGGGGAGAACAAACTCGATCTTGTCTGTACAAACATCTTGTGGTGCTTACAGAGCTGTACCCTTCCCTTATCTTGTTTTTTCTGACCAAGTTTCCATCATGCTACTACCTCCTTAAAGAACAGCCAAACCCAATTTAAAAAAAAAATCAGGATATGGCCAAAGTTAGTTATTTCAACCCAGCAGCCTAGGCCATGTTTAAAGCAGCAGACACCTATGGCCATCAGATACACTTAAGGGAATGTGCATTATCAGTCACTGGCTACATTAACAAGTGCACAGGTGACTTTCTCAAAGACCATCAGGACATGTGCTGTGGGTGACATTGGAAGTGAATGCACTGTTAAAAGCCTTTAATGCAGACTTTACATCAGGTGACAAGGTAGCCCTCAGGAGAGCAAGGGCAAATCTATCTTATGGGATCAAAGCAACTAAGTAAGTATGTTAAGAAGATCCACAGTCACTTTCAGGACACCAGAGACACAAAGAGCATGTGGGAGAGAATCCAAGCCATCACAGATTATAGGACCACACCACCTGTTCACAGTGGTGATGCATCCTTTCCAGATGTTCTAAATCTTGTATCCTCACAGTGTCCCTCTGGGCTCTGTACTCAGCCATCTTCTGTTTACTGTGCTGACTCTCGGTTGTACTGCTGCATACAGCTCTAAAACCATCATTAATATGAGGATGACTCAACAGTGGTGGGTCTCATCAGCAATGTAGATGAGTCAGCTGACAGAATGGAGATACGATGATGGGCAAATTGGTGCAAGAGTAACAATCTATCTCTTAATGTGGATAAGATGAAAGAGATAATTGTTGACTTCAGGTAGTAGTGTACTGCACATTGAGGACTCTGCAGTGGAATTGGTCAAGAGCACCTAATTCCCTGGTATGCACCTGGCTGCAGATCTTACTTGGTCAATTACTTACTTGGTTAAGACCACTAATATAACTAGGAAAGCATAGCACTGTCTTTACTTTCTCCACTGCAAGCCGCCCTCCCCCTTTCTCACCATATTCTACAGGGGCACCATCGAAAGTGTTTTTACCTGCTGTGTCACTGTAGGGTTTGTGAACTGCTGTGTCCTACAACAGATAGTTCACACAACAGAAAAGATCATTGGAACCTTTCTGCCTTCGATTAAAGACAACTTTGTAAAAAGTTGCATCCACAAAGTATTGTGAAGGACCAGTTTAGCCGACCTTCCACTTACCTCTGTTCTTGAAGCAATAATGATAAGACTGATGACAATACTAGTAGTATTAGTAGGTTTTATCAAGAAATTTGAAAGAATTCACTCCAAGAAGATTCCAGGGGACAATGACAAAAAGAACTTTCTATTAGAATTTCAGATACGGAATGTAACTCAGTTATTTAGAAAATGCATTCTTTTTCAATCAGTTAAAAGTACAACAAAATTCAACTAAAATTGTTAATCAGTCATACATATAGCATTTAAAATGGAATAAAGTTTTGTCAGGGGTGAGAGAGCAGAAACCCTTAAATCAGCAGGTAGTTTGCTCAAAGTCTATTATGGGACTAGGGTGCTTAGTCAATGCCAGCTAGTTAATACAATTTACTGATGGTAACTCTGTCAGAAAATTTAAGTTCACCATGTCTTTGTATGTGAGATACAGGCAATTCAGCTAGCTTTTAGTGAAGGTGAGGTGCCTGCATAAGATAATGGGAACACTTGGCTAGGGGCTAGGGAATAGAAAAATAACATACAGGGCAATAAGGAGGCACCCCAACCCCACAGAATCAGAGTACTTTTGGCTAACCCCCAGCACACCTTAAACCAGTTGATTAATGAAACCTCTAAGAAGGTGAAACAGAACTAATTTACTGTTAATGATCAATGCTACTTAAAAAACTTGGAACAAGGAATATACGTACCATATTTGATAACATCAATCACAAATGCAATGTGATCATGCAGATCAGAACTTCTAGAGAGAGGAGATCACAGTATTTGAAGTTGAAGAGGTTTAGATGGTGACACGAACTATCAACTTCTTGAGGGTATTATATGAATTAAACCAGCAAAAATAAAGAAAATACCAAATAAGGCATACATAAGAATGAAATATAATATTGAATACCTTCAACAAGAGTGCACATTCTGCGGTGGGCTGGCGTCCTGCCTGGGGTTTGTTTCGTGCCTTTCGCCCTGTGCTGGCTGGGTTTGGCTCCTGCAGACCCTCGTGACCCTGTAGTTAGGATATAGCGAGTTGGATAATGACTGACTGCACAGTAGAGGATCCTAACATCATAACAGAGGACAGAATGCACAACAATTTACATTGTGGATGCGAGACAAGAAAACCCTTGCAGAAACAAAAAAAAATAAGAAAGGACTGGATGTCTGATAAGATCTGGACTCTCATATTCCAAAGGAAAAGAGAAGAATTAATTAAAGATAGAAATTACTAGACAAAAAGTTGTGGACCTGATATTAAAATATTCCTTAAAAAACTCAGATGTTAAAAGGAGTGCTAGAAATGGTGAAAGATGCCAATTAAAAAAACTAACAGAAAGCACTCAAGAGGCAAGATGTGCTGATTACCTTTTGAGCCAAATTGTGCAAGAGAAAGAGACACTAGTGGAACTGTCAAATACCAAAATTCTGTAATTATTTATGAATTCTTCTAATCAATTGCTATCATAATGACCTATTTTATGATCATAAAGATCAGCATCAGAGCAGCAAATACTGGGTGAAAACCAAAAAGAAGTACCATAATTTAAACATTTATTGTACAAAAAGCGCTACAAGATAAAATAAATTTCATTACAACACAAGAAAGGGTATACATAATAGATTTTTTTTCACTGTGTTTTAAAAATGATGTATTCAAGGTGGTGACCATCATTTTGCAATACACTCTTTGAGATGATTTCTGAACGCATGCATGACTCATTCTGCCATTTCAAGGTGAATAGCAGTGATTTTGTGGCAAATAGCATCCTTGAGGGCTTCAAGGTTTTGAGGTCGTGTGGGTATACCTTCGTCCTGAGATAGCCCCAGAAGAAGAAATCGTGAAGGGGAATGTGAAGGCCATCAGACATCGCTGCGCAGGGAGATCAGCTTCCCCAAAAACATTTCCTGCAAAACTTATATGGATCTCGATGCTATATGAGCTATTGCTCCTTCCTGTTGAAACCAGGCATCCACCACCTCCATTTCTTCCAGTTGGGGCTGCAAAACGTTCTCTAGCATTTCAATGTAACATTTTGAAGTGACTGTTACCATGGCTCCCTCCTCCTCAAAAAAATAAGGGACTACATTGCCAAATTCTGTAATGGCGCACCAAACTGTAATATGCTCACTGTGCAGGGGTGTCTGATGAAGTTCACGAGGGTTGGTTTCAGCCCAATAGCAAAGGTTTTTCTTATTTACGCAATGGAAATGTGCCTCGTTGCTGCACATGATGATGGCATCTCGATGAACGGTTTGCAGAATGTTTGCGCACATCTCTCTCAATAAGTTCCTGCAGTAACATCATTTTGTATGGATGGAAATTAAAGTCCTCATGCAAAATCCTCCTCAAAGAAGAGTTGGAAATACCTAAGGCAGAAGCATGTTTGCACACTAAATGAAAATTGATGCCGTTACAGCTTGGATGTTTTCAGGTGTTCGTACAGTCCAAGGACAACCTGGAGATTTTCTGTTCAATGTTGTACCCGTCTGTCTAAATTTAGCCACCCACGGAAGAATTGTTTTTCGATTTGAGACGTCACCATTAGGAGGAATGTTAAAGTGCATTCAGAAGGCACATTGCATAGTGATGATGGAATTGTTGTTTTTAAGCGCTTTGACAGTGAAAGCACGGTGTGCACCAGACCAAGGCATGTTGCCGACTGAAAACTACAAGGGATCACCTATCAAAGGACCCCCACCTGTTTCGTGAAGAGGCATTAGCTCTCTTGGAAATGTGTTCTTTTAAAATTGTGGCATATTAAATAATTAAACAATATCATAATATACCAGAAAAGGCGAAATCCCTCCCATCGTGATTACGGCGGTACAAGAATCACATGAGAAAAAATATCTTTTAGCTTACATTTACTGACGGTTAACGCGGTTACAGACGGGGAGGCATATGGACAGACTTAATCCAGGTGGGAAATCTGGATCAACACAGTCAGCCATTTTCTCGTCACCACGCTGGGAGGTTTTTCTTCGAACTTTGTCGATACCGCCTCCGAGGGTCTGGCTGCTGTCCAAGCCTTTTATACTGTTCTTCTTCAACTTGCTGGTCCTTTCTGTCTCCAAACAAGGGCTGAATTCCTCCCCCACAAAATACAGAAATATCATAGTGCTTACATGCCGATTCTCATTCTCCCAATAAGGAAAGAAGATTTTGTGCTGACAGAGGACAGAAATACACTATCCTGTGTTTAAGCTGACAATACAAGCCTCCAGTTGTCTTTGGCTATCTAATCCAATGCTTGGCTAGCAATTCTAACTGCTGAGCCCCTGTGTGCCACAGTTAACAGGCACATGTGAATAAAACTCATATCAGTATTGTCCAGATATAGTGACATAAAGAAAAATGTAATATAACACCACCCCATCCCACTCAGCTGCCTCTACCTATTGCAATTACCTTGAGAAATGTGATACTTCATTTTGGCTCAGCCTGTACTTACTAAAATGTTATAGAATAGTTCGGGTAACTTGGTTCCTAGGACACAAAGCCTACTGATGCTCTCATCCATTTTTTTTTTGTAGTGCAGTGCTGTATTTCCTATGTTAAGTGCATTTCAATTGTATTGTGTTCGACTGTATGAGTTTTGCATTCCTAAATAAAATAAAGACAATCACAACTATATGACAGAGCGCACACAGTAGTGGACTTATAGAGTACAGCATCCTATGAAATTATTCATACTTTTTCAGACACTGTTTCTTATAATGTGTTCTTGTGCAGTTCCCTGTATTAACTCATGTACTGAACGTCATGAACAACCTTGTACATTAAGCTATCTCTGCTTCTGAGAACTTCTTATATAAAAAATACTTGTACAGTTTAATTCAAAATAGCCTTTGTAAGAATAAATTCACCAGCTACCCTTCATTGTAATTCTGTGAGGCCTCTCCTATGATGTGATGCCCCTAAGTGTGCTAACATTATCTACAGTATATGTTTATGAAGTCCTTTTTCTCTTTTAAAACCTACATGGTACTTGCTTCTGCAGGTCAGCAGGAAAAACATGAAAATTAATGATTACTTAAGGTTTTTAAATTAATATCTCAGCTTTATTAAAGGCTTGTTGCATAAGTCTCCCTTTAGGGCTGATTCAGCATTTTTTGTAAAACGGCAGTATTAGTGGACTCATAAAAAATGTATGATGCTAAAGCATGGTAATTTTCATCTTTAACCTACTCACTGTTTTGCAGGCTCAAGGCATGCTACGTTTCATTGATAAAATAATAATCACATAGTTAAAAGTAGCAGTGCTATTTATACAACAAGCACTAATATTAATGAAGCACAGAAAATCAATGTGCCTTGAAAATGTGAAAAAATTGGAAACATTGGTATGAGTCTACTATCAGGTGAAAAGGTGGAACAGCCAGCTCAAGCAATTTCATGCCTTGCTTTGATTCTAGGATGGACTACCTTCTTTGTGGGCTTTGTTTGTTTACCCAGTGGTTCTCCTTTACGATTTGGGGTTTTGCCCCACACTGCAAAAGATATGGATTATAGTGAGTTACTTATTGAAAGTTTGTGTGTGGCTGTCATCTGGTGTGAAACTACATGAAATGGTAACTCGTCTACTCTCGATTTCTACCTTATGCTCATTAAATCAATAACACTAAATGGGATAAATAAATAAACAAAAAAAATGGATGAAAGGGTACATTGCAACATTTTTGTAAGGTTGTGTTCTTTTTCATTACGTCTTTTGATTAATAGATTAATCAAGAGATTTAAAAGGTTCTATATACAGGTGGAATGCCAATATAATGAAACTCATGGAACCAAAAAAATATTTCGCTATAACAGAAATTTCATTATTACGAATATGGAGATAATACGTATAGTATTGTGACCAGGGCTGCCAGCGATTTGCCATGTCTCACAACAACAGCTCCATAGCTGCTCTACCATGTCTGGTAAACAGTAAACCAAGGGCAAAGCATACCATGTTTGTCGCACAGCGTTTAGTATTTAACACCAGGCTTTGATTTGGTTTTCCAAATACCGGTGCTTGGTGGAGCACCAACTCAGAATTCATCTATGTGTATGATGTTGTGCCTACACACTCGAAGAGACTGTACCAGACTGGAAATTTTGCAAAACTATCTCTCTTTTTGAGAAAACCTGTTGCAGGGTTCCAGAGACATTCAATCCATTTGATTTCTCTTCGCATCATTTCGTTGCCGATTTTTTCGTGTTCCAAATTTTTTGTGGCTTCTTGTAGCTCTCTTTCTGCTCCAACAAAATTTGTTCCATTATCTAAGCACATGACTTTAACTTGACCCCTTCTACTCATAAGTCTGAGTATGGCTTAGATACAGGAATCTGTGTCTAAATTGTGTGCAATCTCAATGTGTACAGCTCTAGTTGTTAAACAGGTAAAAATTACTCCATACCTTTTGACTAAGCTTTGTCTTCTTTTGACAAAAAAGGGTCCAAAATAATCGACTCTAACATTAGTGAAAGGTGGTTTGTTGGGTGCTAGGCGATTTTCTGGCAAATCTGCAATTTTTTGCTCACCAGCTTTCGCATTGTATCTTCTGCACGTAGTGCACTTCGAAATTATTTTTCTGATAGCTGCATTTGCTTGAGGTATCCAGTATTTTTGACGTAGTTCTGCTAACAAATAATTACGTCCACAGTGTGTATGCTTTTGGTGAAGGTGTCTGATTAAGAGTGTAGCGATATGAGAGTTTTTATGAACTATTGCAGGGTGCTTGGCTTCATATGGCATAGCAGATTTGCTGAGTCTTCCTCCGACTCTTAATATTCCTTCTTGTAGAACTGGATCCAGTTTGATGATTTTACTGCTTTTCTTTATAGGCCGATTTTTACTTAGTGCTTTAACTTCTTCTGGGTAAGCTTGTACTTGACTTAGGCGAATAAGCTCATTTTCTGCTTTAAACAAGTCATCTAGAGACAGTGGCTTTAGTCTCATTGTTGATTTGTATTCCTTCATATGTTTCGCAATTAGCATCTTTTGTCTTTCTGGGCTATGACCAGGTTGGCTAACTGTATATTGAATTGCCTTTCTCTCTTCTTTCAACTTAAGGATCTAAGCTATCGTTTTCTTTAACTTGTACCATTCTGAGTAGTACTCAATATGTCTTTATACTGGTTCAGTTTTTTCTTCTACACTTGCAAAATTTGGACATAGTCCAGAAAGACAAAAGATGCTAATTGCGAAACATATGTCTTCTATAAAATTAAAGGTTCTTAATTTTTTCTTCTTTATGCCTTAAACATACGGTTCAACACTTAATTCTTTCATTTTATGAGTTACTTCACACTCAAAAGGCCCGTAAGCCGCTGGCACATAGATATGTGCCCAGGCACGGTCACGTGAGCAAGCATGAACACGAGCACAAACAAGAACACGGTTAAAAACCGTATGCCTCTGTACCTTACACAAGGCAAGGCTAGACACTAACTGGAGAACATTGTTCATTCAAAGCTGTTAGAAAATGACAGGAAAATACCAACTCAGTTCTATTCGCGAGGGTTATAGGAACCTCCTATATTATGCATTATCATCTAGTAAAATATTCATGAATTTTATAGAACTAGGAAAATGGCTCTTACAACCTGTAATAAGTACAAAGAAAGGTTAGAAACAATAAGATAGATAGATAGATAGATAGATAGATAGATAGATAGATAGATAGATAGATAGATAGATAGGTAATGTTTTAGCAGTTCAAATTAAAACAGCACAATACAAAAAAATAATCTATTTTAAATTAATATTTTTAAATGTAAGAATTAAAATAGTTTAACCTCACTACTTGGTCTAATGTCAATTAATAAAAACAAACTTCAGATAGTGCCCTCTGGAACAAGTCAAGTCAAGTCAAGTTGGGGAGCATGAACTGGTACAGTGCGTTGCCGCACCCACTACACGATGAAACAACTTGGGATCCCAGTGGCAACCCCCCAAGTACATACACAGTCCAGTCCCACCCTCCGGAACTGACCCACTAATTGCTGCAGCCAGGTGTTACGAGGGTGACCCCCTTGGCCTGGTCCAGCCACTCGGGTCCCCAACAATGAGGATCTTACTAGCTGGATCACCCTCTGGGAAATGTGCCACATGGCCGTAGTTCCGTAATTGACGCTCCCTCACAATGCAGGTAATGTGCCTCATTTGGGACTCCATGAGCAACCGCTCATTCGACACAAAGTCAAACCAACAGTACCCAAGGATCTTCCGGTGAGAGACAGTACTAAAGGAGTCCAGTCTTCGTCTCAGGTCACTGGATAGCGTCCATGTCTCACAAGCATATAACAAGACAGGAAGCACCGGGGGCCTCATGTATAACGCTATGCGTGGAACACACACTATAACATGGCGTAAGCACAAAAGTGGAAATGTGCTTACACACAAAAAAAAAACAGATGCATAAATCTGTGCGTTCGCCAACTTCCACGTTCTTCTGCTACATAAATCCCGTTCAGCATGAAAAGTAACGCACATGCACACGCCTGTTGTCCCACCCCATCTCCTCTCAGAATTACGCCTCTTTAAATATGCAAATCAATATAAATAGCCCTTAAGCTCAACGTTCTGTGAAAAGGCAATGGCAAAGGCATGGGGGGAAATAGAAGAATTTCAGCAAATACCAAGTGGAGGCAAGCAAAAACATACTATTTGTTGATTTAAACAGTGGTATAAACAACAAAAGGAAGTTGATCGAGTGACACAGAGTGTTGGAGTAACTCGAAAGCTCAAGTTCACAAAGTCGCACAGTGCCCGAAATAAAAAAGAAGTTGTCACATATCAAAGTTGCCGTGAAAAGGTGAGTCGCAGTCCACTGTCGGAGTCTCATATGAAAGCTTAGGGTACAGAGAAAAAAAAAATAGGCACACAGTAGGAAAAAAGCACGAAATGTCAGCTTTAATCTCTAAATTTCCACTTTAATCACATACAGTAGTTTCTTTTGTCATTAAAGTAGAACATCATAAACGTCATCTTAAAATCGTTTAATCTACTAGTTTCTCAAATCCCATTGTAGCAAAAGTAGCACGTTAAATGCTTTGTTTTGTATTTGATCTCCTATGTGCTCTATGTGTGTGAATCACTACGTGCTTCTTAAACCGGCTTTCTCTTCTTTCGACAGGACACAGAATCCATTACATTCGTGATATTACAGCTCTCTGAATAATTAAAATACTGAGATGTATACTTAATATCATTGTCATGATGATAGGAGTTAAAGCATGTTATTAAACATGGGAATACGGTGGCACAGTGATTGTTCATGCCTCACGCAAGATGCTTGCTGCGCCATGTGCTACCTTTGATGAAATAATTTATTGCAGCAGTACTGTCTCTTTCAAACGTACTTACCCCCAATTCTTGCCCTTACTTTTCTTTCTCCAAATACCCAATCACCACACAATCAGCTCTGTAATAGACGTTAAGCCATCTGTAAGCTTTGAACGCTGATTCTTCAAAACTTTTAAGTAAAATTGAAATATCTTCGTAGTACATGTTAAATTATTCTATCCATCCAGTGTCGCGCCAGTCCCAGCAAGAATACAGCGCGAGGCAGGAACAATCCATTAACAAAGTGCCAGCTCCTTGCTAGTGCTGCAACACCATGTCCTCACCTGTTTATTTATTAACAATATAGATTATTTAAATTAAGTTAAAGTTTTATTTTGCTGCATTTCATCTTAAAAATGATATCATCATCATATGTTAATACGCGCTTTATAAAGTGGCTCAGGTTGTGCAATATTATAACTGTATCGCAAGCTTACAGTGAGGTAATTGTACTTATAAGTACAAACAGTTCTACAAGGAGCACTTGATAGACTGATTGAGTGCGTTTATAGTTCTTGGGATGAAACTGTTTCTGAACCGCGAGGAAAAGCTCTGAAGCGTTTGTCGCATGAGATCAGTTCAATAGACGGCATGGTTGAGGCAGCATGTGCTTGATGCTGTATACCAATAATTCTCTTTCGGATCAGCTGCTGTACAGCTGTGATTCCCCACTCAGATACAGTGATATAAATACTCAGAGTGGTGCAGTTAAAGTAATATGGAAAAAGATGATCCGCTGTGGCAACCCCTAATGGGAGCAGCTGAAAGAAGTAGAAGAAGGTGCAGTGAGAGTAACAACGCTAAAGCAGCCATTGTATTTAGAATAGTTTGACCATTCTGTGGACCATTATATTGTTACAGATTAATTAGAATCAGATGCATTAAACTAATAAACAATATGCGGTTAATTTCAGTGTACAGTGATACCTTGGTATACGTCCGCTTTGGAATATGTCCAACTTGGTATACGTCCTGTTTGAACATGAAAAATTTTGCTTGGTATACGACCTTTGTTTGGAATATGACTTGCGTGCTACCCTTGTTTACCTCTCTCTCAAGACGAAGCCACGACTGCCTACGAGCATCAGTACGGCAGTTGCTAGAATTCAGTGAACAACCCGCGTGCTACCTGTTGTATATGATTGTTCAATGATGCGTTTGTCCATTGCTTTCTGTTCGGGTGTTGATTGCTATGATCTGCGTCTTTTGAGATGTATGACTGCCGGAGGGAGGGGTGTGGTTTAGAAGGAACGCTGTATGGAGAGTTGGTTAAACATGGTTCAAAATAAACAGCATTCAAAACATTATTCTGAGTGGAGGGGTGTGGTTTAGAAGGCACACTGTATGGAGAGTTGGTTAAACATGGTTCAAAATAAACAGCATTCGAAACATTATTCTGAGTGTGTCGCTACTTCGGTCTGGAGAACACTACACTACCCTTGTTTACCTGTCTCGAGACAAAGCCACGACTGCCCATGAGCATCAGTACGGCAGTTGCTAGCCTTCTGTGAACAACCCGCGCTCTACCCTTGTTTACCTCTTTTTTTTTTTTTTTTTTTACCTCTCTTGAGATAAAGCCACGACTGCCCACGAGCATCAGTATGCCAGTTGCTAGCATTTAGTGAACAACCCGCGCTATAACTCAGTGTGAATTTTCACGTGATTTTGTGTTTTTTCGCGTAAATTTGAATTGATTGTTGAAAAGTATGAAGGTGGCATGCGTATCCGGGACATGGCTGCTGCATACCATATGCCGAGAACGATGGTATCTACGATTGTGAAAAACAAAGACATTATTAAAAAGTAAAGTGAGGTTAAATTTTCATTTATTTCATCTAATTGCTTTTGCATTTATGTATTTTAGTATTAAGCAATGTTTCAATTATTTTATACAACCCCATCAATGTATAATATGCCAATAACAATAGGATTTTTTTTCATGGGAACGCATTAATCATTTTCCCTTTATTTCTTATGGAAAAAAATTCATTTGGTATATGTCCCGTTTGGTATAAGTCAAAGGGTCTGGAATGGATTAAGGACGTATACCTAGGTACCACTGTATTTAAAAAGGCACGTCATGGATGTGGATCTAAAAAAGAAAGGAAAACCATACTGGAACAGTAGCACTGCTTTGATGCTGGGTGCCGCCAGTCTGCAAAACCCAGCACAGAACTTGTGTACACCAGGGTATGAGCTACAGTGGAAATGTGCGTGGCTTTACGTCAAATTTAGGTTTTATACATCGCGATTTGAGCATGGAAATGTTCGTACATAATAACATTTTTGTGCATACACACCATTTATACATGAGGCACCATTTGTCCCCAAGGGTAAATTAAATTTTTAAAGAAGCTCCAAAAAAACGAATTAATTAATATAATAAAATTATATTTAGTAAAATTAATAAAATGTAATACAATAAAAACATAATTATAATACAATTATAATTAACATTAATTAATATAATAAAAATAAACCCCCACCCCCCAAACAACACACATAAAGACTTCTGGCTTGGATAAGAAAGAGCTGATATTGTCAATGCAGGCTTGTAGGTGGCAGTAACATGAGGTCAGATCTGCTTGGATTGTGCCACAGGTTTATATTTAAAGGCATTAATATTTGGATAGTGCAATGTCTATGAAAGGAAAAGACCTTGATTCCTTCTTTGAAGTCACCAAATCATCGAAAATACATTGGCACACTGTGAATCATTTCTGTTGCTGAGTCAGCCAGGATGATGTAACTTACTTTTCCTAGGCAGTGACATGGACGAGTTCAGTCTGCAATTCAATGCCTGGATCACACATTTAGTTTTAAATATATTGTGCCCCCTTTTTCATCACTGCACATTCACAAAAATCTCCAGTCCTCTTCCTGCTTTTTCCACTCAGTCTGATGAAAACCATTCAGCATTAAAACTGCATTTGAAATAAGAAGTGTAAGCCACTTCTCCGCAGTACCCAAATATCACAGTACCTGTATGAGATATAACATTTCAAACAACTTATATGAAAGCAAAGGGATACTTCTCATTATATGAAGTCTGCCTAGGTCTGAATCCTTTGTACTTTAGTCCTTACTCCAGCTGTTCACCTCTTCTATCTACAGACGAACTTGTAACTTTTTATCCTTACTCTGGATATTTGTCTTTTCACCATTTTCATTTTCGGACGAGCAGCTCTTCCGACAGGATATATTGGCGGGGCTCTTTAAATGGCAGTGATAGCCAGTGCTACCAGGTGAATATGGGACTGTTTAAAACATCCCAAATTATGTTTTTTTACAGTCATTTATGTTCTCTGATGTTATAGATGTAGGGAGCCATCAGGGGCCTCATGTATACATGGTGCGTACGCACAAAAATGTTCCGTACGAACGTTTCCATGCTCATATCGCGATGTATAAAACCTAAACTTGGCGTAAATCCACGTACTTTCTACAGTAGCTCAGCGCCCAGCGTCTGAGCAGTGCTACTGTTCCTGTGTGGTTACCCTTTCTTTTTTAGATCCAGATCCCTGATGCTGCTTTATAACTACACTGAAATTAACAGCATATTGTTTATTAGTTTAATGCATCTGATTGTAATTAACCTGTAATAATATAATGGTCCACAGAATGGTCAAACTATTCCAAATACCATAACTACTTTAGCGTTGTTACTCTCACTGCACCTTCTTCTTCTTCTTTCAGCTGCTTCCGTTAGGGGTTGATACATCGGATCATCTTTTTCCATATTACTCTCACTGCACCACTCGGAGTATTTATATCACTGTAACTGAGTGTGAATCACAGCTGTACAGCAGCTGATCGGAAAGAGAATTATCGGTATACAGCATCAAGCATACGCTGCCTCAGCCATGCTGTCTATTGAACTGCTGTCATACAGCAAACGCTTCAGAGCCTTTCCTCGTGGTGTAGAAAGTTTCATCCCAAGAACTCTAAATGCACTCAATCAGTCCATCAAGTGCTCCTTGTAGAACTGTTTGTACTTATACGTACAATTACCTCACTGTAAACTTCCGATACAGTTATAATATTGCACAACCTGAGCCAATTTATAAAGCACGTATTTACATATGATGACGATATTATTTTTAAGATGAAATGTAGCAAAATATGTTTATTATATTATACAGATAAAACTTTAACTTCATTTAAATCTATATTGTTAATAATTAAACATGTGAGGACACAGTGCCACAGTGCTAGCGAGCTGCTGGTGCTCGATCTGTTCACAGATTGTCACTGCCTCGCGCTGTATTCTTGCTGGTGCTGATGTGACACTGGAAGGATAGAATAATTTAACATGTACTACGAAGATATTTCAATGTTCCTTAAAAGTTTTGAAGAATCAGCGTTCTAAGCCTACAGATGGCTTAATGTCTATTACAGAGCTGATTGTATGGCGAAAGTAAGAAAAGTAAGGACAGGAGTTGGAGGTTAGTACATTTGAAAGAGACAGTACTGCTACAATAAAGTATTTCATCGAAGGTTGCGCATGGCGCAGCAAGCATCTTGCGTGAGACATGAACAATCACTGCGCCACCATGTTCCCATGTTTAATAACATGCTTTAACTCCTATCATAATGAAAATGATATCACGTATACATCTCAGTATTTTAACTATTCAGAGAGCTGTAATATCACAAATGTAATGGATTCCGTGTTCGGTCGGAGGAAGAGAAAGCCCGGAAGCACATAGTGATTCACACACATAGAGCACATAGAAGATCAAATACAAAACAAAGCATTTAACATGCTACTTTTGTTATGATGGGATCTGAGAAACCAGTAAATTAAACAATTTTAAGATGAAGTTTATGATGTTCAACTTTAATGACAAAATAAATTAAGTGATTAAAGTGAAAATTTCGAGATTAAAGTTGACATTCCGTGCTTTTTCCCCCACTGAGTGTCTTCTTTTTCTCTGTACCCTAATTAGCTTTCATATGGCACTGTGCGACTTTGTGAACTTGAGCTTTCGAGTTTCTCCGACACACTATGTCACGCGATCAACTTCCTTTTGTTGTTTATACCACTGTTTAAACCAACAAATAGTACGTTTTTCCTTCCCTCCACTTGGTATTCACTGAAATTCTATTTTCCCTTGAGCTTTTGCCATTGCCTTTTCACAGAACACTGAGCTTAAGGTCTATTTTTTATTGATTTGCATATTCAAAGAGGCGTAATTCTGGGAGGAGTTGGAGTGGGGCAGCAGGCGTGTGCATGTGTGTTAATTTTCACGCTGACCTGGATTTATGTAGCGGAAGAACGTGGAAGCTGGCGTTCTCACAGATTTCGGCATCTGGATTTTTTTGTGTGTAAGGACATTTCCGCTTTTGTGCTTACGTCATGTTATAGTGTGAATTCTACACACGGTATTATGCATGAGGCCCCAGATCTTTTACGCTCACTGTGTGACATTTCTCAAGTTCGCTGCTTATCTGAGAGGCAGTTGAGATGGGCCAGTGAACGGGTCTATGTTGATAGCATGATTTGTTCTGTTTAGTTTAAAAATTCATTAAAAAATGTATGGTAACAAGCCAGAGGCCAAATCTTACAATTACTAATTAATAATTAATTACTAATAAAAAATATTAATAATTCTAAATAAATTTTAAATCTATTTTTAAAAAGAGAGCATCAGTAGAGATATATATTAACCCCAAATGTGCCCAATTGGTACAGTAGCATTTCAATTTCTTACTAATATTCACCCACCAAGAAAATGTGACCTGTCCATTATCTGGAGACTACCAGTTTCTCTTTGTAACACTATTCTGGAAAGAACAGAAAAGGTTTTGGTTTTGTTAGGTAAAACATACAGATAAGAATGAATATGTTCATATGTGTGTTACTTAGCTATGTTAATGGTCAGGCAGACCGGCGACATTATTGGTCAGGTAGACTGTCGACATTTTTTTTTTTTTTAATGTTGTCTGTATGGAAAAAATTAAGTAAGACTTGCATAGATGGTCTACCCTCCATCTCACTGTAGCTGGAAGAATTAACGCTGCCAAGATGAATATCCTTCCTAAGGTTCTTTTTTTATTTTAAAACATTCCAGTTAGATTCAATCATAACCTCATTTATTTGGAATTCAAAAGATCCACGTTTCCAAAGGGCGACCCTGCAAAGACCTAAGGAAGAAGGGGGCATGGCTGTACCTAACTTTCAATTTTATTACTGGGCACAAATATACAAGCTATAAAAACCTGGACATGGACACAAATAGATGAACATACACAGGCTTGGTCCGCAATAGAAATAAAATCCTGCAGTATTTCTTTATATTCCTTGCTTTGGACCCCAATAAATACAACATACTAACAATGCAATTGTGCTTCATTCACTCACAATATGGAACCAATGTAGGAAGTACTTCAAGTTAAAGAAGCTTTTATCTGTGGCACCTCTGCACAAGAACCACCTTTTCCCACCCTCTCAAATGTACGCAGTTTTTAATGTCTGGAAAACATTCAGGATTAAATCACTTAGAGCTCTGTACATAGACAACGTCTTTGCATCCTATGACAAGTTATACTCCAAATTTAACTTTCCAAGCACATTTCTTTTATTACCTTCAAATTAGAAACTTTGTTAAACAAAATATTCCCAATTTTCCTCACCTCCCACCAACTTCTATTCCGGAAAAAATATTGATCAGTCTTGAAGACTCAGCATTTCTGCAATATATAAAAACCTTTTAAAGTCCCTCCCTTTCAAAGATCCCAGAGTATAGTAGGAAAAGGATCTCTTACTCAACATCTCAGAAAAGGAGTAGAAGGCAGCCATGCAGAGAATTCACTCGAGCTCCATATACACAAAACATACAATTATTCAACTAAAAATTATATATCGAGCACATCTGTCTCGTTTAAAATTGTCCAAAATGTTTCCAGGGCAAGATCCAACCCTGCGAATGCTGCAATCAAGTTCCAGCCTCACTAGGTCACATGTTTTGGGCCTGCACCAAATTAACATTATTTTGGACTAAAATCTTTAAATTTCTTTCAGACAGCCTTGGAGTCACAATCCCTCCTAATCCACTAACAGCTGTGTTTGGTGTACTCCCAGATGGGAGTTGATTGGTCTCAAACCTAGTTTTGTAAAACTTGACTTGCTTGTATGGAATGTTATTTGATTTAATAAATTCAAGAAAAAGAAAAAATAAATAAATAAAAACGTTCTTAAAAGATGTTGACTTTATCTCACTTATAAACAATATAGACTTCAAATACAGTTCATTTAACATTTATTGTTCACCTCTGCAAGGTCTCATTTATCAAGGAAAGTTCTATTTGATTCATATAATAAAATATGTTTTCTGTGTAGAAATCCATCTTAATCAAGACACAAGTGGAATATATAGAATTAATCTTGAACAAATATAAACAAAACTAGGTTTCCAGAGCTATTGATGCTTATTATTTTGAACTGAACAAACTAAAAGGAGAATGTTTATATACAGGGTTATACTGTAATGATATAATAAGCCTGGATAAACACACATTAATAGCATCTGTACATGACATGAAGGACAGAGTTTTACTTTCTGTGCATTGCAATTTTTTTTTTAACTTGATGCATGCAAACTGTGTCTTCCTGTCCTTCTTGCATCTACAAACATCACAGCATTTCCTCTTCCTGCCACCAACAATAATGAGAATGTTGGTTATTTCTAAAAATCTGTAAGTGTCTCTATTCCTGACAAAAACATATACAATTTAGTTCTCTTCTAACAAACTAGATATGTATAGAATTATCATACTCTTTAAGGAATCTACAATCTTTATTCATCTTTACTTTTCTCTGTTTTCTTTTCTGGTTCTTCTGTTTTTCCTTCTTTTGCAGAAACGCCACCACCACCTGAACAAAGTGCTGTGCAGCCACCTGTGATGTTTGAATATTTGTGTAAAAGTGGATACCCCACCTGCTACAAGTCCAAATGCATTGAATCTTCTAAGATGAAACCTTAAAGAAAGAAAGAAAGAAAGAAAGAAAGAAAGAAAGAAAGAAAGAAAGAAAGAAAGAACAAACTACTCAAGGATATTTATGTTAGGTAGAATTCCCAGAAGGTGATGGCCAGTCTTTGGTCTATAATCCCTACAGATTTTGTTTTTTTCCTCCAGGTTGACTTGAGTTTTTTCTTCCCACCTTGGCCAACTTACCTTATCATTGTACAGTCATTTAGAGACTTGAAAAATAATTTTATATTTAAGGACTCTATTTCTTTTAATTAAATTCCTGACTATGCAAGTTTGCATTGTCTAAAGTGACATTATTGCTGTTTTATAGACAGTTTCTACACCAGCATTGCTCCCAGGTCTAGAAGACCAGAACACCACCAATATAATGTAAATGTGCTGGGTTGGTCACAGTATGTACTCAATTAAATATGTACTCTTAACATGTTCCTTAAAAAAAATGAACCAAGGACATCGAATCTCATTTTTTGTTCTCTTTTAGTTAACATTGAAAATGGGTCCCTCAGACCAAATGAGACACATGGGTTAATGTCTGGTATAAGTACTTGGGTATATCAAAATGAGCAAACAGTCAAAAGTAAAATAAATGATAAAGAATAATGAAATGAAAAAATAAATAAGGTCAACAGGTCCCCATCAATTAAACGCTTTCTGTGTAAACTTTTTTATTTTGCTGTCATTCAGTAAAGTAACATCTGAGCCAAACAAGCCATTGGCTTTCTTTCTTTCTTTCTTTCTTTCTTTCTTTCTTTCTTTCTTTCTT
>JANRMT010062798.1:19053244-19085686 GCA_026402145.1 Polypterus bichir lapradei
GTAGAATTTCGAAATGAAACCTGCTTAACTTTTGTAAGTAAGCTGTAAGGAATAAGCCTGCCAAATTTCAGCCTTCTACCTACACGGGAAGTTGGAGAATTAGTGATGAGTGAGTGAGTGAGTCAGTCAGTCAGTCAGTCAGTGAGGGCTTTGCCTTTTATTAGTATAGATATATATTTTTTTCTTTCTCAATTATTTTGTCCCTTTTGTACATTAGCATGTCTGTTAATTGTTTTTTGGAAGCCTTCTTTTAGTTGATCATTGATTTTTATTGAATAATGGCCTTCTCTCCCTTTTCCCTTTAACCAAGCCCTGGAGGCAGGGGTTGCATCATCCAGTTAATCAAGTGTGCTTTGTTTGTGCAGTCACCTGAGACTGCTCTATTTAAATATTTTCCTTGCCATTGTCTAATCTCTTGGGCATTGTGTTTCTTTGCAACTTCCCCTTTTTAGAATTTGGTCTCTTCATGTTAGCATTTCTTCTCAGAGAAGGTTTTCCATTAGTTTTGAGGTTTTGGATATTTGTGTTTCTCTTTTTCATTTAGTAAGAATTTTGGAAATTACTTTGAGTTAGTATATCTGGTTTATTAAGGTGTTGGCCATTTTAAATTTTATTTGAGTCTTCTCTTATTGGAGTAAAGTGTGTTCAATGCGTTTCAAGAGCATTTGCATTTTGCTTTACCTATTTTAAGAGATAAAAATACTACACTTCATGTATTACATCTTCAAGAGTTTTCTCTTTTTTTGTAGAATGTTTGCCAAAAAATCTTTTTTATGTACTCTGCCTTTGGAATAGGAAATAGTACATTAAGAGTTTATTGCTGTATGTAGGGAGTAGGTTTAGTGTCTGAAAACCCTGTCTCAGTTGCTAAAAGAATGTAGTAGAAGTGAATTGTAATACTGACTTTAGTGGCCTTGGTGAAATGGCAATATGGAAATTCAAAATGAAAACTGTACATAGTGTTAAAAATCCAATCATACCTTAAAACTAGCCTGAACATGTGAAGAAAGAACAAATGGCCATAAGGGCTTGCTTAGCTTATCTGACTGAGTACACTTCAGCGATGGAAAGAACACAGTTTGACTGAAGACCTTGACATGGATTTTTTTAATTGGAAAAGAAGGAGGAATGAAGATAAGTTTTATCAGGATTTTCATTGTTTTCTTCTATTAAATACTCAAACACTTCTTGTGGATTTTTGTCAATAATTAGATTATACTAGGAATTAAGTGGGTTTTTGCCTCTAAACCTTTCTATTTTACATGCCATTTGCCTTAGACCATGGCCATATCCCATCCATGGCTGTTACATAGAAATGTTTTTATGCAGCAGTTATCTTAAGGAGTTGAAGGCTTAAAAATAGGAGCCTGGGGTAGTGGCTTGGACTGAGCTTTCTAGTTGATACAACAGTCTGTGCACAGTGCTCTCCTTGCTCATTTAAGTTTGTGGATATCGTTAAAAGGTTGTGGTATGTTTTTTTGCTGTGATTATGGATTTTAATTGCTTATTTTTTTAAGAAGAATTTTGGGATTTGTATTTAGTTGAACTCTGCTTTTCATGTTTTTGTTAATAAAATGGTTTGCTTGATGCATGAAAATCTGTGAAAAGCAGCACAACAGCAGAATATAGGCTTCCAGAGAGCAACATGAGAACCTAGAATTCAGAGAGGTACAAAGACTTAAACCTACTAATGGCAAACAAAATAATTACCATGAAATTGAATCACTTAGCAAGTAAATGGTGGAAGTAAATAGTGTTTTTCTAACAGCAAAACCTGTATCTTGGAAAAAATTGGTTATTCCTGCTTTAATTCCACATATGCCTTTGTTAAAATAATTTAAATGTTTATTCTTGTTTTAATTCCACATATTGTGGCCTGTTATAGTATTTAACTAAAGTTGTACGCTAAGAAAAACAATGGTAATTCCCTGTCTTGTGCTAATATTTAGTTGACCCATGAGATGTGTTGTGGTTGTTCAGGTAGTCCAATACCTGCTTAGCCAATCATAATAACAACATTTGCTATTACAATCCTAAATGCATTGATGACAGTAATCATCAGCAGCATTCAAGAAGCAGGTAAGGACAGTTGCTAGGTAACGGTGGATGTGAGACTGAACAGGCCTCACATTTTCAGTTTTCATGTGGAGGGACGTTGTGTTTCAGTGTAAATACATTTGGAAAGTATATGGTATGTGTGACACTTGGGGGTGTTGTAGCATCTCAAATCCCAGACACAACCACAGTCATAGAAATCTTGGGTTCAAATCCAAGATTTTTTTATAGTAAATTACCTCAACAAATTCTTCTTTTTAATAATACTTCCAGCACAACACAATGTTCTTCTTCTCTCTTATCCTTCCTCCACTACTTCCAGATAAGCTTTGTTCTCTTCCACCTAACTCCAACTCTGGCTGAGGCAGAGAGGCTTGTTTTATAAGAGACCTGGCACTACTTCCAGTGCCCGGGCATTGCCTGCTGGAAGCACTTCCAGGTCAAAGGGAAATCCCCAAAAGTAGAGATTGTGAACCCCAGCAGTTCCACCTGCTGGCACACATGGAATCCAACAGGGTTGCCCCACAGGACTTCACTTCCCAGCATATCCTGTGGATGTCCAAACTAGTACCGATGACTGTATATGCTGCCATTTAATGTGTGGAGGGAGAATGTAGCCCTAATACATATTCTCCTCTGGTCTATCCATTATATTAGCCTCACGGCTGTGTAAGTGTCTTAACAACCAGCGTATATGTGCCATCCATTACATTGCCCCCCCACACCAGCTGAGCCTCATGGGGTATAGTGCAGTCCAACCAGAGGAACCTAGAGGGTCACACTGCCCATAGCTCCTGTGTGAAACAGAAAAAAAAGCATAGTCAGAAAAGCACTGTCATTCCCACATTTGTTTTGACCCAGGGCTCTGTTATGCATTTTATATG
This sequence comes from Polypterus bichir lapradei, assembly GCA_026402145.1. NCBI lineage: Eukaryota > Metazoa > Chordata > Cladistia > Polypteriformes > Polypteridae > Polypterus > Polypterus bichir. The sequence goes on from JANRMT010062798.1 coordinate 19,056,184, forward strand.
GGCAACATCTCCAGCCGTATCAAATGTCTTGGTGTTCGATACATCTTGGCCCACTGAATGCTTTGCCCTATGGTTTTTAAAGGAGGGTGGATTTCTTGCAATGGAACATCACATTGGATACTGTCCTTCTATTCATTGGTTTGTACACCTTCTGTTTTCAGGCCATTGGAATCTATGGCCAAAGGAGACAGTGCTCCACGGACATGACCCCAGAGGTTCTCGTGCATACCTGTTAGGTGAACCTAACTACTTAGTGTGGTTCCCCTTTTTATTTTGTGGTACTAACACAGTCTGATGCACTCTAAGAAAAAGACAGGCCCCTTATTGTCTGTACACCTTTAGACTCTTTCCTAATATCGATCCTTGCAAGCTTTGTAGGAGTTTGAGTAACTTGGACACCAGCATCATTATATTAACCCTTTTAACTCAAAACCTCTGTTTCTCAATCTATCCTGAGATCTCTGTCAGAGTAGCCCTTTCCCGGACTAGAGGCCCAGGTATCAGTCAATTAATTTCATCATATAATTTAATTGAAGGAACTGCAGCCACTTGGTTCCCTTCACAGACGTCTGGGACTATTTTGCTCTGTGTTCCACTAATCTGTACTGTGCTGGAAACACCCACTTTTAGGGCCAAATCAGATTTTAATGGAAGTCCAATGCCCAATCTTTTAAGGTATGCTGGTATTGCTTCTAACAGTGCCTTCACATTTGTCTCTGTTACAAATCACTATTGTTCTAATGGAGGCATTAGTTGCAATAAAATCTTTAGGGCTAAAAGCAATCCTACAAATCATGGCTCAAGTTTATGGTATCTAGATGTCCAGGTGGAAGTGCAAGTAGTTTAACATTTCCTTTATAAATTTTCTTCCCCATCACGAGAAGTCTTTGGGCTTCTCTGACCATCATTTCAGAGTTGGTTCAGACATAGGCCTTTTGTGCATGACAAATCGTATCTCATGGAGTCTTCTGGGATATGTAGTTTTGTTGGTCGCTACAGTGACCAGTCTGGTTTGGCTGCTTCATTTTGGTTTCCAGACAATTTGTGACTGTATTTATAAATTGAGATAGATGAGGGCGTTTCACTCACTGGTTCTTCATTTACATCTTTTCCCATGGTGTGGTGCAACAGGATTCACAGCTCCATTTCCGGGTCACCATTTCAGCTGTCCTATGGGGCTTTGCATTCTTCCTCATGACTTGTCTCTAGGAATGAAATGTGTTTGATGTAGGTACCACAATGGCCTTTTAGAGTTTTGTAGTCGTATTCTCTAGGGAAAGGAATGCAGGAGATGGAAAGTCACAAACTTGCCCCTCATATGGCAATTTGAAAACCTTTCCTGTAAGGCCTTCACCAGATGTCTTAACTCTGCACCAAAATTATCTGGGTCAATATCCTGTTTCTCACAATGTCCATCCTTCCTCTATATACCTTAACAGGGACCCACTCCTTCCTGCAATCCCCAGGCAATTTGGCAAATACATCATGATCAGCATCTTTATTGCCTGAAGTCCTTCTTCTTGGGCATTTTTTTCCCCATGGTCTGGACTTTGCTTGTCAGTTGGCTTGCTCCATGTATAGGTGGGCATGGTAATATTCCACAAGAATTTTTTTTTAATATAGGTTTCTGCCAAGCAAACAGACAGTAATCCTGATGACTACTCCACTTGTGGCCCCCAGGTGGCGTTGCAGCACACCAAAACCCAGATACAACGAAAGTGACACCAGTCCCTAGTTCAAATTAAAGGTTTTCATTACAATAAATTGCTTCAACAAAAGCTTCTTTGTAATAATAGTATCAACACAAGCACAAACACAACTCTTTTCTTCTCTCTTTTCTTTCCTCCACTCCTCCCAGGCAAGCGTCGTCTTCTTCCACCCAACTTGCCTGGCTGAGGGAGAGCTGCTTCTTATATCCAAGCCTCAAGAGAACTCCTGGTGCCAGGACATAGCCCACTGGAAGCAAGTTTGGATCAAACAGAGGTCCCCAAAAGTAGAGATAACAAATCCTGACTGCTCATCCTGGCGGCAGCCACAGACCTGGGGAAGCTGCCATCTAACCTGTCAGGGGAGAATATAGTCCTGATATATTGTCTCCTCTGGTCTCTCCATTATATTGGCCTCCTGGAAGTAAGAATCTGTGTTCTGTCATTGCTGGGATGCCAGTATATATGTTCTGTCCATTACATATGTGACATTTTTAAAAAACACATTGCAATAATGAGAACAACTGTGATTATATGGAATTGATTTGAATGGTGTGCTGCGTATTACCTGCATTAAGCAGATGCTGAAAAAACAGGTAAACACAAAAGTGTGAATGATGTGTTAGGGAGCAATACTTTTTGTTTCCACCCCACAAAGCTTTAAAAATGTCCAAAATCTCTTTTAAGTAAGTGCTGTGATTGAGAAAGCGCATGCAAAATTAATTATAGCTGCAGTTTCACAAAACTACATGTGAAAAGAAACTATGGATGTTTTTGGTCATATGCGATGCAGATTTCAGATCCTACGCAGGAGAAATATGACCGAAAATATAAAGACAACAGCTTAATATTCTCAGTCAGTATGAAAGAGGCTTAATATCTGATCTAAAATCATAAAAAGTCATCCTAAAGGATTACCCTTAATGCAGTGAGCTGTTTAAATACATTAGCCTCATTTTTAAATGTGTCCTTTGGGAACACTTGAGACAATGTTTATGGATCTGTCTATTAATTTACACTTAAACAGATATATGTGTGCTTGTGTATGATGAAGTTAAATGCTTTTGTGCTTTTCTGTAGCTGATTTATATTTGTAAATTTTTATAAGTGCCTTTTTAGATAAAAATGCTTCATAAAATTCCATTGAGAAATCCATTAAGATCAGAAGCTGAACATACTGCAATAGAGGTAAACTGAACATTGTTTGCAATAACTGCAATTCCAAAAGAGTTATTGATAATCTGACTTGATTCCAACAGAACATGGCTCATTTATTGTTTGATAATATAATTGGTGAATTTCAGTAGGTTTTGCATTATTTTAACTATTATTATTGTTTACTCAAGAAAAAAATGGATTATGATTGCTCACATTTTTGTTTTAAGTTTTGTTAAGTTGTCATGTACTACGGCTACTTTTTTGCTCAATTTCTATGTGATATTAATGTGTAGATAGGTTATAACTCATAGGAATAACATTGTGAGTCACACAATGGGTGGCTCTTGAGAGTACAATGAATACTGTTTTTTTATGGTTATGATTATTACTGTTTCTTTGGGGTCGTCTGCACTACATTTACTTAACTCCAGTTGTGTTGCTTATTGAAGAGGCACTCTTCTGTTATACAATGTACAGTGTGAAAACACTAATGAAAGAAAATGAAACCTCACTGTGTTTCATTCTCACTCGGTCATTCACTTAATGGTAAATATTTCAAAGTCAAGTCAAAGTCAAAGTGAACTTTATTGTCATCTCAACCATATACAAGTATACAGATAGACGAAATTGGAAGCTCAGGGTCCACAGTGTAACAACATGACGTGCAAATAATACATTAAAAATAGAATTAAAATTTAAAAATTTAAAAATTAAAAATTAAAACACAAACAAGACAAGACATTGTGCAAAGATAGGACAAAGAAGTAGCAGCAATATTGAAGTGTAAGATATGTAATATAATATATAAATAAATAATAAATAATAGATATAGATAATACAGAAATTATCAGTGTATGATAATAGTTGTGTAAACAATGACTGGTCAGAATGTTTCACAGCAGAAGGATATCAAGAGTGTCAAAATACTTAAAGGTCAGTATGAGATTTTCAGTTCTTTTCTACATGCACACTCATCTTTGCAGGACAGTGATTTTCATGTATAAAAGTTCTGTTTTTAAAGGTGGTTGAGGCCATGTGGAAGGTCCCAGGGGGCAGCCTGGTGTTAAGGTGTCTAACAGCTTGGGGATAAAAACTCTTCTGCAGACTGGCAGATTTGGCTTTGATGCTGCAATATCTTCTCTTTGATGGCAGAAGTGTGAAAAGTCCATATGAGGGGTGTAAGGGGTATTTGTTGGAAGAGAAAGTAACACCAGTCCTTCATGAGGCGTTAGTGATTTGCATTTCTTCTATTGACATAATACAGAGAGACTCTAGGGCACAGACACAAAAAATAGACCAATTTCTGAACAACAGTTATTCTAAAGTGTAAGCCTGTAAAACATGAGAGTGAACATATTGGGGAAAAGCAAAGCGGGAAAAACATCCAAAAACCAAATAGATGTCTTCGCAACAATGTTTTTTGCTACTTCTATTTTAGGTTGTAATTGTTGTGACTTGCCACCTATGCCGTAATGCAAAGCATAATGCATAATATAATGATTTTCTGAGATCTGTTTCCATGGTGTGTCTGCAATGGATTAGGATCCGGCCTGTAACATAGACAATTTATGTGATTGCTCAGTATGCATCACTTTAGAGAAGGGACAGCCCAGCATGGTGATCTGACAGGTTATATCCCTTTTAATGGTAAAATGATGATGTACAATAACACTGCCAGACTGAGCTAGGGTGCCGTGCCAAAAGATCGCCTAAGTGAACTATTATTCTTTACCTGGAAACTTTAATTACTTTAGTGTTAGCATTTATTTTTCCAGCAAATTTACAAGAACCTTGAAATCTGATAAAGTTGTATGAATTTCTAAAACCACTGTTGATAAAATGCCTTTGACAATAACCTCTCTTTTGAGAAACAAGTAAATTCTGTAGTCAAGAGTTGCTTTTTCCAACTTCGTCTATTAGGTAAGATAAAGCCTTTTTTATTTTCTAAAGATCTTGAGAAAGCTACTCATGCTTTTATTTTTTCTCGCCTTGATTACTGCAATTCGCTGTATCCTGGGATTAACAAATCTCTGATACACAGGTTACACCCATCCATCCATTTTCCAACCCACTGAATCTGAACACAGGGTCACGGGAGCCAATCCCAGGGCACAAGGCAGGAAACCAATCCCGCGCAGGGTGCCAACCCACCGCAGGACACACACAAACACACCCAGCACACACTAGGGCTAATTTAGAATCGCCAATCCACCTAACCTGCATGTCTTTGGACTGTGGGAGGAAACCGGAGCGCCCGGAGGAAACCCACACAGACACAGGGAGAACATGCAAACTCCACGCAGAGAGGACCCGGGAAGCGAACCCGGGTCTCCTAACTGCGAGGCAGCAGCGCTACCACTGTGCCACCGTGCCACCCACACAGGTTACAGCTGGTCCAAAATGCTGCCGCTCGCTTTCTGGTTGGGGCAAGAAAGTATGACTCTGTTTCTCCTATTTTAGCTTCTTTACACTTTTCGAATTGATTTTAAAATCTTGCTGCTAGTTTTTAAATCTTTACATGGGCTTGCTCCTGCCTATTTATCTGAACTGTGTGTTTTACACCAGCCATCCAGAGTGCTTAGATCTTCTGGTCAGTTGTCTCTTGTTGTCCCTCGTACCAAATGTAAAACCAAGGGGGACAGGGCCTTTGCAGCTGCTGCCCCTCGCCTGTGGAACTCTTTACCTCATTATATAAAGGAGTCGTCTACAATTGAACTGTTCAAAACAAGATTAAAAACTCACTTCTTTTCACTTGCCTTCAAGTGACCTTCAGTAATACTGATGTTTTAGTCCTTGTGATCATATAACATTATTTCTATTTATTATCTATCTTATTTATGTTCATATATTTTATTACTATTTATGTTTTATTGTTTATTGTTTTTGTTTTTTTCTTTTATTCTATTATTGTAAAGCACTTTGGCCGCAGCATTACTATGTTGTTTTAAATGTGCTATATAAATAAATTGACATTGACATTATATATGTTATATTAAAGTGCATAACAAATGTTACAAGGCTTTAAATATTTTTGTGTTTTTATTTTAACTGAACTGCTTACTGCATTACCCAGATTTCAAGAAGGCAGCATCAATTAAAATTGGGAATTTGGACAGGCCAAGATTGAAAACAAGGAAATCAAGTAGTCTAAATAATTGTCATAAAGTTCTATTATTAATTAATAGGTTATTATTTGCTGTTGTGACATGGCACAAGTCTCATCATCAAGGTGCAATAAAGGATTGTTAGGTTGCATTTACCAGCAGTTGCGGTGTTCTGACATCTTTAACCGTGACAAGTATTTAAACTCGTCTATATGTCTAGAGGATCGTCCAAATTTCTAAAAACAAAACCTTTGCTTAGCTCTTGAATCTCTTGGTTTACAACCTTGCACTCCTTATGATTCTCAGTTCTTGTTTTGGTTTTGGTGTTTCTCTCAAATCTCACTTTGGTTTTTGACTCTTGCCCATTTTCTTGTCACATACTTTCTTCACCCCTTTCCTGGCCCTTTCCAATTCTGATACTGACAGCTCTGCTGGCTCTACAGTAATCAAGTCAAAATACTAAACCAAAATCACTGTCAAAAGAAAAAAACATAATAATTGTTTGCCAGGAAGCCAACACACAGAAGCACACTCTCAGACTTTTTAGCAGAGTCCATATGTTGAATTAAACAGAAAAAGTTTGGTGCTGAAACTTGACAAACTGATACGTTACAAGCTGTTTTTTTGTTGCTGTTTTTTATGTAACTTAATACATGTAGTGTTCTAACTAGCTAACCTATTTTTTCAGAAAATCCATGCTGAAAAGTCCAATATCTCTCTATCTCTCTCCCTTTCTCCTCCCATTGAAAAAGAGAATTTGCAGTGATGGTTTCTGTATGGCAGTGTTGCTGTTAATTTCTTTGGGTCCCTGATTGATCCTTCAGTGATCAACAAATTGCCTTTTTGTGGAAAGAGAGAAACCATCCTTTACTGTTATCTGTTCTGTTTCAGACACCAGTGTCTTTCACTGCTTCTTAACTCTGTTTTTACCGTTCTTAACTTGTCTTTTGTTTATGGTATTCCAGGAACTAAATCGATCTAAATGAAAGTTTGGCAATTGGGCAAGCAAAGCTAACCATTTATAAATCTCAAAAAGAGAAAGTTGAATCGAACAAGACTTTTGACTTGTTCAAAACATTAGTTTTTCTGGTGAAAGTAATAATTTTTCTAGTATGAGACTTGTTTATTGTTTGTTGCTTTACGATTTGCTGTTTTTGCAGTTATGCTAATGTAGAAACAAATTGATTTTTGATTAATAAAGTTAATTTTAAAAAATTCAAATTTTATCTCTTTTCGACTCAAAATATGGCCTTTTCAGTTCTGTTCAAATCCAGTTCATGTTAGGATGGTCTGTCCCAAAGTACTGGAACCTGATTTTACAGTTGCATAGTTTATGAAAGGAAGGTTGAAACTTGAAGGCAAAGTTGTAAATATAAACCTTGTGAAAAGGAACAGACACAACACACGTAAAAAGGTTTGGGGCAGCCATCCGTATAATATTCCTGGCTGCAAATGGTTTTTCGAATAATACAGAGCTGTTGACAGTACTGAGTCCAAGATAGAACTCACGAGGGTTGGGAAAGATGGAGGTTTTAAGGGATCAAACCGGAAGTGATGTAGGGTAACTGGAAGTGATGTCCTTCTGACATCACTCTGTGTGCCGGAACTGGAAGTGACGTTCTTCTGGGCGCCAGAACCAGAAGTGACGTTCTTCTGGGCACTGAAACCGGAATCACTGACTCAGATAGGTTTTCCAGTGGCTGGTCCGTAGAGATAACAGGAGAAGGTTTAGTGCAACCCACCCTCCCCTGGCCTGGCGTGGAATTACCTTTACTTGGTCCTAACAACGTCCCCCTACTCGCATGTATGTGACAACCTTTACAGTACACACTTATGTACCAGCTAAACTATGCTGAAGCCTATTATGCTAATAAAAGCCATTATGGCCTAGCAAAGTTCTCTTTCTAAAAACTCAAGGTAAATAGTGTAAATAAATATGTCATTCTCCTTAACTCAGTCAAAACGAGCAGTGATGTCCAGTTTAAGAAAGAGAGAAAATATATTTCCTTTGCACCGAATGAGACAGGATTGATATATTATTATTATATTACCTTTTTATCTGTTTGGCTGTTCACTTTAAAAAATAACAATTGCAAGCTAATTGCTAAACAGGAGATTCAATATAAAGTGAAGAGAAAACCAACTCAGTATGTCTGGTTCGATAAAGAGATAAAATTAGATACTAATTTTAGCTGGGAGCAAGAGGCACCTGCAAGCTACAAGATAAAAGATAGACTTCAAAAGCAAGTCATTGAACTAGCAAAGATTTAAAAAATTGAACTAATACAGTCAAAATGGTGACCCAAAGTGTAAGAGATCTGGCTTAAAAAAATAAATATTCAGATGAAAGCCGATATACAAATCTTAATCGACTCTCACAAAGAAATGCCTTCAAATTAGATCATGAATTTTCGGAACCACCAGAAGATGGTGGAATGGTGTATATTGGTGAAGCATGCAAATAAAAATTATATTCTGTTCTCTACATGTGGGAATACATTTGAACTGTACGGGTTACACTACATTACACTTTTTAATCAAATCAAAGCTATATGTTTTTCAAAAAGCCAATGTTAATTTCTACTTGCTTGTCATTTTTATGGTCGTAACACCAATCAACGACCTGTCTGTCATTTCGGAGCTCCGTGCAATTTTTTATGATGTCTCTGGAGCCAATCCTGCCACCAGCCCCCAAGTTTTCCCTGTAAGTTGAGGGACCGTTTTGCAAGGCAGATGCAGTTTAACGTCATACTTAGGACACCAAGTACCAAAATAAATTCTTCAATTTAAAGACAGCTTCAAAAGAAAACTACAAAAGCAGTGATTAATTTTTTTAAAGTATTGCAGGCCAAGATGTGCAAAGCACAAACTGGTGAGGAAGGCAGGCTCTATTGTAGGAGTAAAGTTGGACAGTTTAACATCTGTGGCAGAGCAACGGGCACTAAGCAAACTCCTGTCAATCATGAATAATCCACTGCATCCACTGAACAGTGTCATCTCCAGGCAGAGGAGTAGCTTCAGTGACAGACTTTTGTCACTATCCTGCTCCACTGACAGACTGAGGAGATCGTTCCTCCCCCACACTATGCGACTCTTCAATTCCACCCGGGGGAGTAAATGCTAACTTTTTTCATTTTTATTACTATTTAATTTAATATTGTTTCTTTGTATCAGTATACTGCTGCTGGATTATGTGAATTTCCCCTTGGGATTAATAAAGTATCTATCTATCTATCTATCTATCTATCACACAAATCATGTATGTGTGAAGTTTCACTTAGATTGAGTGATTTATTAGTTTTTCATTTATTGTGTCAATAAACTAACAATCTAACATGCTGAAAAACACACACACAGAGTCATTCCAAAGTTTTTGCTTGTTCATCGTCAGGGCTCCCTTCACGCCAATGCCGATGCTCTTTCTCAGGTTCATGACCTCTCTTTCAGGGACGCCCGACCCGATGGGTCTGGGTTGAGGGTTGGGGACCTTTTCACACACGTGCCCATGGGAGGCAGATGAAGGGCTTGAATAAGGGCAATTCCAAAACAGACCGGGATGTGGCAGAGTCCACTGATTCTTTTTCTCGCTTCCCTACAGACAATTCATGGGAAAATCCATCTGGCCCTGGTGACGTCACTTCTGGGTGTTAACCTATAGATGAAGACCTTTCCTGTTCCAGCCCCCTTGATGTCATGTCTTGGTCAGAGCCTATGATTGAACACCCTTCCGATCCCAGCCCCTTTGATGTCACTTCCTATCCTGACTTTTAAAAGCCTCCACCTTTCCCCTACTCCCTCAGTTCTGTTTTGGACTCTGATTTGTGCACACCAGTGCTATCTTTTTTGTTTGCAATTTTGCAGCCAGAAAAATAATATACAGGTAGCTGCCCCAAACCTTGCTATGGTTCGTGATCAAGTTTGTGACAATAATATATATATATATATATATATAGTAAGTGGCATATGGAATGGACTGGCATTCCAACCAGGAGAGGGGATGGTTCCATACCCAGACGGAAGACTTCAAGAGGACAGACCGCATCCCAGCCAAGGAAAAGAAAGGTGGATGGATGGACAGATATCCCAACCAAAGGAGAAAAAGATTCATTACCCAGACTAGGGGGCTTCGCCCCCTGCTCGCTTTGCACGCCCACCCCCGTGTTTGGTTTACCAGATATACAATTTAAAGAGATTGTTATTTTCATAGGTGGTTAGGATGGCTGAACGCACGCTAAGGAGAAGCGGTCTGATCATCTGCTGGCTTTCTGCTACTGGCGAGCTGCATGCTTTGCTTGTCGTTGTTTTAAGAGCTGGGAGCACATGATGCGTGTCTGCCAAAAGCAATCCAACAACTGCTAGGCTTGATGTCCGTGGATTTGTTTTTTTTTATAATAGAGAGACAGGAAACCCCAGGCAGATGGACAGGCATCGCGATCAGACATGTTTGTAGTACCTTCCCTGGCCAGGATGAAAGGGAAGGACGAGAAAGGACTGCCTATAAGGAATAATTGTTTCCTCCAGGAAACTTGATGGCAGCAGCCCTGGCTATCAGTGCCCATTCAGACACCAGCAGGGAATACTATAATCCAGAATTGTAGTCCGGTAATGCAGCCCTTATGGGATCCATGGGTGCCGCAAGACGGTGCTGCAGAGAAATAAACTCACTGTTATTCGGAACTTCTGTATGTCATACAGCCCACCTATACAAACACAATAACTGATATGCAACAAGAAACTGTAAACAAAATAATATGAAATAAAATTTTTTTGTTTCTCAGAAATTAAAGATCCTAGAACAAAGAACAAAATGTCAAATTAAGCATATTTACTGCCTGACAAATTAAGCATATATGACAATATGTAGCTGCAGTGTATATAAGGAAAGCAAGACATATTGGCAGAGCTTTTAAGGGCATAGCAGACCACAATGAAATTATACCTCGTGATATTAACAGTACAGTCACAATGAGAATCAGAAACCAAGAAAACTCTTAAATGAAGAGACTCCAATTAAAAGCCAGAAGGAGCAGGTGAGTCTTCAGTCTGGATTTGAGTACCAAAACTGGATCCTCACAAACTGGCCTAGGAAGAGAGGTTTGGAGATTTGGAGTATAAAGATTATACGTAAATAGAATTTACGTCACCTTGATTAAGGTCATGACGTTGAATTAGTTCCTCAGAAATAAAGGCAGACCTTTACTGTATTGCACCAAAATCAAGGACACTAGCTTACTTCAGCCTATTTTAGCATATCACAATTAGTATCAGCGTTCCTGGCAGGTTTTGGTGAAATGGACATCAATAGGCCTTTTCTGGAGACTGTAGGGCTGATGTAGGCTGGAAGTATGGTTTTCACAGCTTCATTGGTAGATTAATTTAGCATAATGAACTTTACATTTATATTATATCATGTATATGTCACTGTGTTACATTTTAGAGATGGCATTTAACCACAGGGCCCCAAAATATGTGGATGCATTTACTATCAAAGCTGGTAAGACTTCCCAAACTGTATTTCTTTTAGATAACTGTGATCATCCTTTTGGTGACTTCTACTAAGTCTTTCTTATTCTTTTTCTTTTCTCTGTATCTTGCAGTATTTGGAAACACTGAGTTTTTGATCAGGTTATCACTTCTGACTTTGAATGCAACCATGGACTGGATATGTAATTCAAAAATCATAGTCCTACCATTATTCTTTTTTTAATCCAAAATGCTAGATTAGTGCTGGGCGGTATACCGGTTCATACCGAAAACCGTTATTTATTTTTGTTATGATATGTATTTTCCTTATACCGCAACACCGGTTTAAATTGCCTAAACAACACTTGGAACGTGGCGCAGCGGGAAACTGTTCAAGGGGGGACCTTTTTCACTGCTACACCACTAATCACATACAACGGAGTACATGCATTAGTGGAGGTGTTGCGCGGGGGCTCTTTTTCACTGCTACACTGCTAAATAGGCATGCAACTGAGTACATGCGGTGGTATATGTATTGCGGGATGAAAATGGACAGAGAACATTCCGAAACTGAAGCTGTAGCTGACGATAAAGTTGAACATCATGACACAGAAGAACTTTTGCTGAAAAAAAGGAGTCACGTCCATTGCCTGGAGATACTTTGGTTTTAAAAGGTTGGATGTGGACCATTATGTTCAAATGTGTGAATACTGTTTGTATATTACTGGATAATACTGCAAGGCAAGTTGTACTTGTTTTATTTTTTTTCAATAAAGTGTAATGTATCTGGGTACTGTATAATAGTGTGATGACATGTTGACTTTATTCTCAACATTTCCAGTTTAATCTCGATGCTTATGACGAGAATAAAGTCAACATGTTGACTTTATTCTCTGCATTTCTACTTTAATTTTGACATAAACGGTGAGAATAAAGTCGAACATCGTAAACTTCATCATAAAATGAATATTTAATTTATTAGATTTTCTCAAACCCCGTCATAAGTTATATAGCACATTAAATGCTCTGTGTTAAGTGTTCCCCGAGCCATGTTAAATCGGTACATGCTTCTTAAACTGACTTCCTCTTGTACTAAGTAGGCACCGGCAGCGATCGCCACACAGAATACATTCACTTCATGATATTCCTGCTCCCTGAACATTTAGAATGCTAAGATAAATACTTGATATAATTTTCATGATGAAATGCTTTAAAGCATGTATTAATCATGTGGGGGCACAGCGGCGTGGAGGTTGCACTGCTGCCTCGCAGCAAGGGGGTCCCGGGTGTACCCTGCCTTGAATTTGCATGTTTTTCTGGTGAGTTACTCGGTGTGCTTCAGTTTCCTATCAAAGTCTTGTAGGATGTGGGGTTTTGTTATGCTATATTGACCCTGCTAGTGTATGTTTTGCTCGTATTCACCCAGCGATGAGCTGGCGCCCCGTTCAGGATTTGTTCCTGCCTCGCACATGATGCTTGCTGGGATGGGAGCAACCCTGAATGGATGACATAATTAAACATGTATAACAAAGATTTTTTTAAAGTTCTGAACACTCCGTGGGCTAAGTTTATAACTATTTTTAATTTCACAAAGACGTTTATCGTGTGGTGATTGGTTAGATGGAGAAAGAAAAAGGAAGGATAGGATCTGAGGGTTTGGTACATCAGACAGACAGCATGCATGCAATAAAGAAAGCCCAGTCAGAAGAACATCCATTGAATTCTGTGTTTGTGTCTCCGAACACCAGATCACAAACCCAACATTTACACAATATTTAAGTTAAACCCGTGTGATACCCATTCATACATCCAGTCTTTTGGAGCCTCGTCACACCTGCCATAAAGTTCTCTACACTGAACGTACACCTGGGGACCCCTTACTGCGATGGAGCAGCAACACCGCCACACTACTGTGCATGTTTAGTACATGCTTTAATGCATTTCATCATTAAAAAGAAATATAGAGTATACTGTATATCTTAGCATTACAAATTTTCAGAGAGCAGGAATATCATGAAGTGAATGGATTCTGTGTGGTGCTTGCTGCCAGTGCCTCCTCTTAGTGCTGAGGAAGTCAGTTTAAGAAGCGTAGTGATTAACAACTGGGTCAGGGAACACTTAACACAAAGCATTTAATGTGCTACATTAACTTATGACAGGGTTTGAGAAAATCTAGTAAATTAAACATTGATTTTAGGATGAAGTTTAGTTTGCGACATTCTACTTTAATTATAAAATAAACTATGAGAATAAAGTGGAAATGTCGACTTTAATCTCTACATAAGCGTCAAAATTAAAGTGCAAATTTCGAGAATAAAGTCAACATGTCGACTTTGTTCTTGACGTATAGTTTGTTTTTTTCTTCCCTGTGTCCGTATTTTTTCTCCTTCACCGTTTCCCTAATACCATTCTGTAGGACTATACCACAAATAGCATTATACATACAAGTTGCAGTTTTATTTTTTATGTATATAGCTTATCTTGAAGCAAGGTTCATATTAATGCAATTTGCCTAAATGATGGTTCAGTTGGTAAAGATGTCATCGCCAAGTTGCACTTGTTTTACTTTATTTTATTTTTATTTGGTGAATACTGTGTAATGCACCTGGGCTTGAAGTCTTGAAGTAATAGTATTATTACTGGAAGTTGCACTATTATTTATTTTGCTATTATTTATCAGTTTAAATATTATGTAGTTTAATGATGGTAAAGTTGTTTAAAAAGTCACTTTAACGTGTCAGTGGACAGACATTAACATTAAAAGAAAGTGTAGTTGGTTTACAAAAAATATTTACTATTTATTCCTTTTCTAAGACATGTTCAGTGCAATACAACTTTTGACAAGCACCTCTGGATATTTTACTAAGTCTAAATGCATCTTTGGATGGTTTAAAATATGTTGTCAAAATTATAGTTTAAGTTGTTTGCAAAATTTGTTCAATAAAAAGGTTCTATATTTTGACTACATCTGTCATGCAATGTGATTCCTTTTATGGGGCCATGCAAACCTGTATTAATACTTGTGTGCATATTAAAATGTTTTTTTTACAATTGTACAATGCTTATGACAGTGGAATAGGCTATTCTTAGCCAGTTTACTGCAATAATTGCAGTGGAAATTGTGGTTAACATCCACTCATGCATGGGAAAAAATACTGTTGAATACTGTGAAACCAGGATAATTTAGAAAAATACTGCGATATAGAATTTTGGTCATACCGCCCAGCTCTATGCTAGATACCATGATATAATACATTTAAGTTGACTTTATCTGGAAGTCTTTTTCAATTCTTCATTGCAATTGGCCTTATGTTTGCTATGCTGCAGCATCCCCAAACTCCAAACACAACCTCACAGAGTCAAAACACAAATATATATTGAACAGACTACCTTTAAGAAGTTTCTCAGTTAACAAGGCACAGTACAACAGTGTAAATATGCATCTTCTCTCTTCTATCCTTCACATCTTCTCAGCAAGTGTTGTCCAGCTCCTCTCCAAAGTCTGACTCTACAGTACCTGAGTGAGGCAGAGCTGTTCACCTTACACAAGACAGAGAAGTAGATCTCGTACCAGTGCATTATTTATAGAAAGTACTTCTGGGTCAGACAGAAACCTCACAAGTCACTGCAGCATCCCCTGGAACCCAACAGGGCCAGTCCATGGGATTGTTCCCGGCAAGTCCTGTGGGTGTCCATACAGGTACCGTAGTCCACGGATAATGCCTTCTAGTGTCTTCGGGAACTGAATAGCAATCTTTCCAACATTCTGGATTCTCTGCCAAGCAGGGATCCTTGACTGAACTCTTCTGTGATGCCCCACCTTCCTCTTTGTCCAGTTAATGACTTGGCCTCCCAAGCTAGGACACCTCGGAGGACCGGAAGAGGGCTTGCGCCTCCCTCAGACCACGAGAGGGCGACTGCCCTGGTTGCTTTGGTGGCCACGGGTGCAGGGCTTTGAAGCTCAACCCTGTAGGGGCCCGTGGTCACCGCCAGGGGGCGCCCCAACGCCTTGGGGTCCCTGGAACTCAGCACTTCCGCCACACCAGGAAGTGCTGGGGGTAAGAAGAGTGGGGACACCTGGAGTTCTTCCGGGGATGCAGCCAGCACTTCTGCCACACTGGGGCGTATAGGTGGAAAATTGCTGGTAAAAACCTGGAGCACATCCAGGTGATTATAAAAGGGGCCGCCTTCCTTCATTCAGGGCTGGAGTCAGGTGAGGAGAGGACGAGAGTTGGAAGAAGAGAGTGGAGGCAGCCAGAAAAGTAAGGCAGAGTGTGGGAGGCCTAGACTTTGGGGAGTTTTGGGGGTTTGTGTGTGCACATAGTGACTGTAAATATTAGTGTAAATAAACGTACGGTGGTGATTAAACATTTCTGCCTGTCTGTGTCCGAGGCTCGTTCCACACTGGCGTAGTCGGCAGGATGCTCTGCCTAGTTCAAGGTGGGGACCTGTAATGGAAAAAATCGTTGTGGACGGCCTGGCGTAGCAGGGGAGCCCACCCACGTGCCGCGGGAGCGGCATGCACACAGCCCCACAAGAGGGACTCGCCCCACGGACCGCCACTGGTCCGCAGAATGGCTGTTTTCCCCCGGTGCAGGATGAAGACATCGGGCGATATCTGGAGTGCAGCGGGCTCCTGTGAGCGCGCCGCAGAAGGCGCCTGGGACAGCATGTCGCCCAGCGAGGCCACGCCGGGGACGTTTCCCCGGACAGACAGGACCCGGGAGGTAAGTTCCCTGCTTGCCGGCAACCAGCCCTGCGGGGCCGCGTGTGTTTTGTGTTTAGCAGGCAGGGGCTTCCCGGATCCTTGTTGGTGTCAGGCACATGTTGATCCTTGGTGCTTCATTGACGTGGCGGCAGCTGGGATAGCTGCTGAGAGGGAGACGCTGCAACCCAAAGAGCCAGCATGCCGCCGCACCGGGAAGAAAGGAGCCAAAATGGCCGCAGGCTGGAAGTCCCTCCTCGTCACAGGCACGGGATTGAACGGTGTGTCTTGGGTGCCCACCGATTATTGGATGGAGGCAGGACCAAGGAATGTCTGACTCGTGCCGAGGAGAGACCCGACTGGACAGGAGAGAGAGGCCCACAGGAAGCAGTCGACGTGTGTTGCTGACAGACAGGTAAGCCCACCGCTTGCTGACTTTCTGTCTTTGCCTGGGGCCCGGCGTGAACTGCAGGAGTGCCTTCAGTCCGCAGTTCCTTTTCCACAGGTGCTACGTACCCTCCGGGAAGAGTTGCTGAAGCTGGAGAGGAAGCGGTCGAGTCACTGGAGCTGCTGCGAGAGTGGACAGAATGGCGCGACACTGGATTCTTCAGCTGGAGAGGTACGGCGGGGATGGTGAGTAGAGCCGACCCCGTACAGCATGCAGGAGGTCCCACCAAAATTGCCCGTGAACCTTGTGAAAGGAACCAAGTAGGGGGATCTCCAACAGTGGATGCGGCGGCGGGTGCTGCACGCAGCGCGAGGGGAGAAACAGCAAGGGGGCTGGCAGGACACGGGCTGATGTGTGCCCCAGGTCCTAGCGCCCTCCGCCCCAAGACAGCTGCAGCCTCGCGCCGTTCTACAGGGACGCAGACAGATCAGGGGCTGTGCTTTCGCCATGGGCAGACCCAGACCGTCACGGTGTCCCAGAAGAAAAGGAGGAATCGAGGGAAGAATGCCAGTTCCTCCGATAAGGGAGGACGTGAGGCAGGCTGCTCAGGACGTCAGCGGAGAGAACTGGAATGCAGGCGGTCCCGTCTGTTGTGACAACAGTAGGGACACGGAACCCGCGGAGGGGGTGCCAAAAAGGCAAGTCGTGGGGTACCGGTTGTAGGGGGGAGCGCTGCCAGTACGTGGCATGGAGGGACACTTGTGGTGTCCAGGCAGCGCCTCTGCTTCTGTGTCTGTTTATTTTACACTGGATGCGCAGTAGGACCCGCTTCACTGGGGACCGGCCCCCACGGGATGGGCCGCCTGGCCAGACGACTCTTCGTTGGCGGTGCAGCACTGTTGCAGCTGGCGGAGGCTACAGAGATGCGAGTGACTCCGACCAAAGGGGCATGAACACCTTGGAGGGGGTGCCGAAGGAGTAGGCCCCGTGGTGCCGAATCGGACCTGGAAGCCTCAGGAGTAGGACCCACTTCGGGGATGAGCTGCCCTCACGGGACGAGCCGCTCCGCCTGACTGGTCTTCGGTGGCGGTTGGGCAGTGATGGTTGGGGGGCCTGGGACACCTTGGAGGACCGGAGGAGGGCTTGCGCCTCCCTCAGACCACAAGAGGGCGACCGCCCTGGTTGCTTTGGTGGCCACAGGTACAGGGCTTTGAAGCATAACCCTGTAGGGGTACATGGTCACCGCCAGGGGTACGCCCCAATGCCTTGGGGACCCTAGAACACAACACTACTGACACACCAGGAAGTGCTGGGGGGAAGAAGAGCAGGGACACCCGGAGTGCTTCTGGGGATGCACGCCACACTCGGGCATGTCGGTGGAAGATTGCCGGGAAACACCTGCAGCACATATTATAAAATATGATTATAAAAGGGGCGGCCTCCCTTCATTCAGGGCTGGAGTCGGGTGAGGAGAGGACGAGAGCTGGAAGAAGAGAGTGGAGGCGGCCTGAAGAGTAAGGCAGAGTGCGTGAGGCCTGGACTTTGGGGAGTTTTGGGGGTTTGTGTGTGCACACAGTAACTGTAAATATTAGTGTAAATAAACGTGTGGTGGTGATTAAACATGTCTACCTGTCTGTGTCCGAGGCTCGTTCCACAATATACATATATACAGTACAGGCCAAAAGTTTGGACACACCTCCTCATTCAATGTGTTTTCTTTATTTTCATGACTAAAGGCATCAAAACTATGAATGAGCACATGTGGAGTTATGTACTTAACAAAAAAAGGTGAAATAACTGAAAACATGTTTTATATTCTAGTTTCTTCAAAATAGCCACCCTTTGCTCTGATTACTGCTTTGCACACTCTTGGCATTCTCTCGATGAGCTTCAACAGGTAGTCACCTGAAATGGTTTTCACTTCACAGGTGTGCCTTATCAGGGTTATTTAGTGGAATTTCTTGCTTTATCAATGGGGTTGGGACCAGCAGTTGTATTGTGCAGAAGTCAGGTTAGTTGGATGATCATTTATTTTTCAACAGGACAATGACCCCAAACACACCTCCAGGCTGTGTAAGGGCTATTTGACCAAGAAGGAGAGTGATGGAGTGCTGTAAATGGTCATGAAAATAATGAAAACACATTGAATGAGGAGGTGTGTCCAAACTTTTGGCCTGTACTGTATGGGTGACACGGTGGCACAGTGGTAATTCTGCTGCCTCACAGTAAGGAGACCTGGGTTTGCTTCCTGGGTCCTCCCTGTGTGGAGTTTGTATGTGCTCCATGTGTCTGCATGGGTTTCCTCCGGGTGCTTCTTCCCACTGTCCAAAGACATGCAGGTTAGGGCAATCCTAAATTGTTCTTAGTGTGTGCTTGGTGTGTGGGTGTGTGTGTGCCCTGAGGTGGGTTGGCACCCTGCCCAGGGATTTGTTCCTGCCTTGCGCCCTGCGTTGGCTGGGATTGGCTCCAGCAGACCCCTGTGACCCTGTGTTAGAATATAGCGGGATAGAGTATGATTGACTGACTGTTTCTAACTATGTCTTCTGTGTTCCTAATCTACTGCACTAATTGTTTTCATAATTTTTAAAACTTCAGTTATATCACCACAATCTTCATTTGCTTAAACTGAAAAGATTTAGCTGCTTCAGCCTTTCCTCATACCTCATATCTCTTAGTCCTGGAATCAGTCACTTTTCTCTAGACTTTCTCTAGTGTTGCTTTGTCTTTTTTCTAGCCCAGAGATCAAAACTGCATGCAGTATTCCAGATGAGGCCTCTCTAGTGAATTATAAAAGACCTTATCAAATGCTTTCTGGAAATCAGTTAAAATAATATCATAGCACCACTCTGAATCCTTTTGTTGCTTCCTCATAGAATTTCAATGTGTTAGTAAAACACAACCTTCCTCTTCTGAGACCATGCTGACTGTTTAGTAAAACTATTCTTGTCATATGTTGCTCAGTCTTTTACTTAATAATTCCTTCCATTAATTTACCTGTGATGCTTGCTGGCCTATAGTTATTTGAATCTGCTCAGTCACCCTTTTATATAAAATGGGATAATATTTGCAATTTTCCAGTTTTTACGAATTTCCCTAGTGCGCAGGGACTTTCACAAAATATGTGCCTATGGTTTATATGTGTACTTGCTAACCTCTTTAAGCACTCTGAAATAAATGTTATCAGGTCCAAGTGAATTGTTAGATTTCAGTCTATTTTATCTAAGTAGTACTTCTCAATCTACAATTTCCAAATCATTCAGTGCCCCCTGGGGGGCCATCCATCTCCTCATTTATAATGACTTCAGAAAAATCTTTCAAGCATTTGCCATTTGCGTATTTTAATTCCTCCTTACTGTTCCTGATATGCTTCACCTTCTCCTTTACTGTTCTTTTACTATTAAAATGCTGAAAGATTTTTTTGGATAATCTTTATACAGTACATACTGTACATATATATTGTGAGGGAAGGCTGGGAGCCTGGCTCAGCTGGGACACCTTCAGTCAGGAAGGAAAGGGGGAGACAGCATGCCCAGGGCATTGTTTCCCAAAGAATGCTAGATGGCAGCTCCCCCTCGGTTGTAGCAGCATCCTGGACAGGGCATCATTGGAACTAGAGTTTCTTGGCTCAGCCCTGTTGGGTATTGCCAGGGGGTGCTGCAGGGACTAACAAGCCTTACTTCATGGGACTTTCTCCTTATCTGGAAGTGCTCCTGAGCCAAGTCTTTGGGACACTGCAAGTACTTCCAGGGATTACTTTAAAGTAGCTGCCTGTCTTAGCTCAGAGAGTTGGGGGGAAAGAGGATGAACCTGGCACGGAGAAGTGGAGGAGGCAGTGACCAAGAGAGAGAAGAGAGAGAGAGGATAAAGTATTGCTGTGGGCTTGCAATTTGCTAGCTGTACTGTGCTTGAAGCTGTGGGGAACACTTATTAGAATACTTTCCCACAAATAAACAACTCTTTGTGCTTTTACACTTGTGTTTGAGCCTTTCTATAAGATGTTTGGGGAGCTGGAGCACACCCAGGTGGCCACTATATATATATAGGTCAAATGATAAAATTTGCTATTATGAATGTTTTGAACTTAATATGTAGGATACAAATAATCACTAGATACTGTGTATATTGTGTATATGAAATTGTATACACAATATTTCTGTTATCTCCAAATCAGAATGTTTGCTAAACAAAATCTCATCTCCCACCTATTTCTATTCCAGAAAAGATATTGATCAATCTTGGGGACTTGAACACCATTTCTATAATATATAAAAACATCTTAAAGTCTATTCCTTTTAAAGATCCTAGAGTACAGTGGGAAAAGGATCTCTTACTCAACATTTCAGAAATAGAGTGGAAGGCAGACACACACAGAATTCACTCGAGCTCCATATGTGCAAATCATTCAATTATTCAACTTAAAATCTTTTATCGAGCACAACTGTCTTGATTGTCCAAGATGTTTCCAGGGCAAGATCCAACATGTGAACATTGTAATCGAGCCCCAGCTTCACTGGACCACGTTTTGGGCCTGTACCAAATTAACATAATTTTGGATGAAAAGTTTTAAATGCCTAGCACACATGCCAAATGAGAGATAAATTTGATATGTAACACTGAATGATCCGCAGCCGTACTTTAAGAAGAGTCACCTTCCTGTTGTTATTGTTGATTATTCCTTCACTGTTTCTGAAGTCATGTTGTCATGAGAGAACTTTATGTCATTCCATACCTTAATAAAATAACTGAGAGTGAGAGTTATGTGCAGGCTACAAGTGGATGCAAGTATACATGTGAGTGTGTATGCACCACTTCTAGGTTGATTGGGGTGCTTGGCTGATCGCATATTCACATATGAATGTGAATGGGCCAGTCAATTGCTTCACAATCACAAGCAGGTGAAGGACAGGAAATGCACACAATTAACTCCATAAAGGTAGCCTGAATGGCAAAAACAGGGATGAAAAAGAGAAGAGGATCAAAGAAAAGAAAGCAAGAAACAGGAAGATGGAGGTTAAGGATCTGAGAAAGTGTCAGGGTGACCAGGAGCCCATGTTGTAAGCAGTGGAGGCAGGAAGCCAGGAGTATGCCCCAGGGAAGTTAGCAGCAGGCCTGTGTATGAGTGTGGGGCTGGAGAAGGGGCACTCTTATTGAGCAACGCAGGGGTTTGTGTAATTCAGAGCTCAGTGTACCTCTGGGACACTTTGCTGTCAATCATCCATCCATCCCTGTCTATCGTCATGGTAATCTATTGACTACTACAATGCAGTTTGCATCCACAACTGTCTGTGCATTGATGCTGTGATATTGCATGCAATTCACATATGTGTGTTCATCCACACTTAAAGAGCAATGATCTTTATTTGAATGCAGTCAATCACACCGACAACTTGCATGAATACAGCTTGCTTTAACACTACCTCATGTGTAGTGGTAGGGAAATGCATAAACCTGTGTATTCTCATGTGTTGTAAAAGGGTATTGGTTTGGTGAAAAATTAGAGAAGCATTTTTTGTGACATACACAAATCATCGCTACTACAAACCTACATTTTCCCTGTTTCCAAAAAACGTAACTTTACCAACACTTTAATTTCAGGTGACAGTGCATAGCCTCTACACGTAGATGGAGTGATCACGTGACATATGAGAATATGACATATGAGACTTATTATGAATATTATTCCATCTCCGTCAAATTGGTATCTTTTTAAAAATTCATTTTTGTTTAGTGATTTCAAAACATTCCACCTTTCTTGGGATATGCATAGCAATCTGTTGCTAAATGCCATCTTCTAGTAACTTCTGGCGAGTTATGGCAGCTCACAAGCTTTCCTAAATCCTGGTGAAGTTAGGAGTAGTTTCCTAAATTATGAAAATGTATAATATATTGGATTTTTGAGTCAGTTTGGACTGTTTTCCTACACTGAAATATTGGGTACATACAGTATGTACACAGATCTCAATCCAATTCAGAATTTGTGGCTGAACTTGAAAAATAGTCTTTGCTCATAATCCTGCTGCAGGATGACAAAGCTTGAGCAGTTGTGCAAAGAAGAACTATGGGAAAAAATGTCACTGTCCAGATGTGTAAAGTTAACAGTGACAGACCTGTGCACACAGACTGAAGGCTGTCATGGCTGCCAAAGGTGCGTCTACTAAAATCTGACTTGAAGGGGGTAAATATTTATACGGTCAATTATTTTGTGTTTCATATTTATTATTTAGACCACTTTGCAGAGATATTTCTTCATTTAGACATTTTAAAGTGTTTTTGGTTGATCAAAGTCAAAAACATCAAATTAAATCCAGTGTGATTCAGTGTTGTATAACAAATAAAATGTGAAAAATTTTAATGTGAATTAGGAACATTATGGACTGGAGGGAATTTTAGAAACAAAAAAAAAGATCCTGGAGACTTTAATTGAAGCAGGCTGAGTAATATCTGTACAGCAACATCTGAAGCCAAGCATCCATAGCTTAATGAACAGTTCATTTCTTTGAGTGTGATGTTAAAGATCTTGATGACAGTGCCTGCTGTCTGCTATCTTCACTCTTTGCAATGTCTTATATTTCAAAATGACATGACAACCTAGTTTCTCCAAATTATCATGCTGCTGTTTTGGTTTTTTTTCAGGAAAATCATGTGGTTTTCAAATCATGCCAAATGCAGTACTAATAAAATGCAGTAGATGGCAGCACAAAATTGTTTTTGATTTATAACCTGGCCTGTTCAGTTTTACTACAGGCACCATTTTCATAGTTTGGTTAATTCACTAAAATTTGAGCTGTATTGTAATTCTAATAATGATTTGGTTCAGAACAGAGTAAATCATTTTAAATGTGTTTGTATTAAAACGTATATTAATGTTGAAGACTTCACTTGTCATTTACAATTTAATACAAGTTATTTCAGTTGTCTTACACACTCTGATACAAGTGCATTTTAGACTGAGATGCATAAATAGGAGCTTAGAAGTGAATCAGTAAACAGCAGATCCATTCATCACTAAGCAAAAACACAGTTAATTATTCTAATACAAAATAATAATGCATAAAAGAAAGTTTATATAACCTGTCACAGAATTATTGTCCATGGCAAAGCTGTATGGCACTGTTACCTCATGGAAGCAAAAGTGTGCTTTCAATAAGTTAATGTGAACAAATAATGTTTTTCATTTGACCATATTTTAGAGAACTGGATAAGGTGGCATTACATCACATGACTAATTCACACTAATTCCTAGTGAGCCAATTTAAAAACTTCACACAATGAATGGGTCAGGATATGATACCACCCTTCTGGAGCTGAGAAACATCACTGAACAACCATGCTGCTCATTTTATAAAAGTACTACGTAAAAGTACTTTCCATATTGATTATGAAGCAGTAGTATTTCATGGCATACCCCGAGTGCAAACACAGGGATGCAAGCTCTATACAGTCAACAGCTGGGCGCTGGTTACAAGCCCAAGCATGTGGATCCCTGAGTAAGCAGCACTAAGCACTACACGACCTTGCCATCTCATAACAGAGTAGTAAAGTGAAAATCACTTCTAACTCAAACATAAGTGCACAATTCCTTCCCAGCAACATGAAGGATTGGAGAATAACAACATGAAACTTCTGGGTACAGTTTTTCCTGCTAAATATCCGATTAACATGTTCAGAGGGTTATTACGCTTTCACACAAAATGTTTGGTGTTGCATAATTTTAGTTAAGAGTTCCTTATTCTGAGTATTAGGTTGTAGCTAATAAAAACCTTCTATCTATCCATTCACTTTTCCAAACTTAATATACTATGGTATTCTCAAATTCACTTAACATAAATCATGGTTGCTTGGGGACTGAAAGTTATGCCAGCAACATTCAAATTTATACACGGCCAATTTAAAGTCCTCAATTGACCTAAAACATTAGTCTTTTGGGATATTGGAGTAAAACCAGAATACGCAAAGGTAAGCTACGTAGTCATATGAAGAAGGTTCTATAGGGTGGTCCAGATCTAATTATGCAACTTTTAATGCAATGTAGGAAAACAATGCAAGACAAAATAATTGTTCAAAATATCTTGTAATAAACGAAAATGGACTTACATTGAATTAATTCACAGAGTTTCCATGTAATGTCCCACTTGTCCTACATTCAGTTGTGAATTCTCAATGTAATAAACTTAATAAGTTATAGAGTAATGAAAACTGTATAATTATATTTGGACCACACTGTATAGTACACAGAGAGCATCTAGGTGCAGTAGACCTTGTGGCCTAACAGACGCAAACACAAGTCTTGCCACACAACACAGCTTTATTACTGTGGGGAAGCGCTTTTACTTTTGTTCCCCACTGTACAGCACAGTAGAAACACCAATAACACAACACATAGTCCTTCTTTCTTCCTTTCTCTTCCTTGTTCTGCCTCTCTCTTATCACTCTTTCTCCCGACTCTGGCTCCCCAAGTAAAGTGTGGCGGCTTATTAGCCAGATCTGGAATCACTCCCAGGTGTGGTGGAAACCCAACGTAGAGCTCTGCAGCTTCCCCTGGCGGCCCCCACGAAACCCAACAGGGCTGTCCTGAACGCCAACTCCCATGAAGCCCTGCAAGATGCCATGGAGCCACAGCACCCCTCGGCGGCTGCCCTCTAGCGCTCCAGGGGAGACAGTGTCCAGTATAACGGCCTCCTGGCCAGGCAGAAACTATGGCCATTCATCACAACCTATAGTAAGCCAAAAGTCTCTTAGCTTGTGTCTGCTCGTCTTTACTTCTCATCACTTTTTCAACTACAGAAAGGTCATTTCTAGTTTTTCTATTTTCTAGAGATCTTTGTTCCTCCTTTTCCACACCTATCTAACCCTCTCCTTTATTCCTGTTGCTCACAGATACTCTCTAAGTCATTCAAGCTATAGAACAGTAAGGACTATCAGTGAAATTAATGAAAATCAAAATACCTGGATGATTCTTGTGCATATTTTGACCAGCTACAAAACCAGTTTCTATTGCCTAAGTACAATTGCTGTAATCTAAAATGCAGTCTGCTGCCACAATCTCTTCCACTAATTTGATATATTTTGTTCTCTTCTACTATTCCTTGTACGGGGCAAGAAACCTAGAAACCTTCTTCCAGTAAGCATCCAGTGAGCATCTTCACTTAATTTGACCAGTGGCCTACTCCTTCAAGAGATGCTCTGTCACTTGAGCGGCATTGTGTTCAACTTCCAGCAGAACCTTTGTCTTCTTTGCTGCTCTGTTGATTCCACAGTTTCAACAACATATTTTTTTTCATTGTAACCTCCTTAAAGCCAACTAGTTCTACCAAATGTTTGTGTTCATATTGCTCCTGAAGAAAATAAAACTCATTGACCTTAATTATAGATAAAGTCACAGTTAGCTATGTAGGCCAAATAGGCAGGATGTTGTATTGTGAAGTTGTTCATAACTGTGTTTGAATTATGCAATGGCATGACACTGGAATATGTCACTGGCAGTTATCTCCACATCCACCCTCAGACCTCAGCGGTTACAGCTAATTTCAAGGCCAGAAGGAGGAACCTAGTCAGAACTGCAGTGGCACTAAACTCTGGAATTCTGTTGATCCAGCTATTCTGTTCATCACAGAGTCCCTTTATTAAAAACAGAGATTCCTCTCTATCATCTATTTTCTTTCTTCTTCACCTTTTTGTACACTTTGACACTATGAACCATTTAACACTCATGACTACACTGGAAAAACATGGCATAACTGGATTATGCTCTGAACTGAATCAGCCCTTTCAGGAGATCCTGTCAATATGTTTTGGAAAAATATAGTTTCAGCTTCACATTGAAGTTCACTAATGTTCCCCGATACTATGTATTAGCTCCTCTAACTGTATTCTTACACTCTCTCAAGCCCATTGCTATCTCGTGTCATTTTTTGTTTCATTGTTAAGCTGATGAAATTAACTTATTTATATTTTTTCCTTTCTCTG
Organism: Polypterus bichir lapradei; assembly: GCA_026402145.1. Taxonomy (NCBI): domain Eukaryota; kingdom Metazoa; phylum Chordata; class Cladistia; order Polypteriformes; family Polypteridae; genus Polypterus; species Polypterus bichir. The sequence goes on from JANRMT010062798.1 coordinate 19,082,674, forward strand.
ATGTACAGATCTTCTCATGCATCAGGGTGTGCCTGACACATCTCAACAATGATGAATACCTGCATCAAAACTGTAATATTACCCAATCAAACTTTTAATACATTGTGACTGCTCCATTTCCCCAGAGGCCAAATGTAACTTAACTGCTCACAGTGTTAAATCTCATTTAGACTGCATTTCACTCTTGGTTGATATATGCATGATAGCACTTAGAGGATCTTTTCTCTGACCATTGTGGGATTTCGTTTTAAAATACAGACCCTTTCAAACTTGTCTTATCATATGTGTCAGTCCTGCACCCCTATCACTATCCACCTTAATAAAAGAATAAGTGCCTGGGTGTCTATCTGTGTGCCTGTCTGGTTGCTATGTCTCTGTCATTCCAAAAGATGGTATATCACAAATATTATAGTAACAAAATGCATTGCATTTATTATTCCAATAAATAGCACATCACAAACATTAAAACTGTTTTTACAAATCCCATACTAAATGACATGTAACAGAGGCTTTTACATTGCATGGTGCACTGCAAATATTAATGCTAAGGTCTGTGTTGATTACTTAGATTTTAACCCGTCTTATAATTAGACTAAACATCCAGCGAGTGTGCCTGGATGTAATGTTGTTCAGAGTTCACAAGAAGGCTGCAATATCCGGTGAAAAAAGGCAACAAGAAACACAAAGAAACAAGAATGTAAGGGCTAAATTGTCTGATGAACAAAGGTGCCTAAATACGCGGTGTAATCGGAACTAAGCTAAAAACGAAGTGGCTTGTTAGAAAGTGGCATTACAAACTTTGGTGCCTTCTGTGATCCTGGGAAATGTGAACTCACTACCAAGTAAGATCGACGAACTTGCCGCACTGGTGAAAAATGTCAGGACCTACAGAGAATGCAGTTTGTTGTATTTTTGTGAAACGTGGCTAACAACTACCATCCCAGATGCTAACGTGGAGCTACCCGGGTTTAGCAAATTAGAGACGCAAATACCTACGGGAAGCGGAAAGGAGGTGGTGCAACTCTGGACATGTAAACGTCAAAATCTCCACTTGCTGCAGGGACATCGAGCTGTTGGCCGTAAGTCTACGTCACTATTATTTGCCCAGAGTGTTTGGACATGTTGTTATTGTTTACATCCCTCCTCGGGCGGACAAGGAGATAGCGGGTGACATCATCCATTCAACTGTTGCTAAATTACAAATACAGCACCCCGAGGCGCTTGTGCTAATCACTGGAGATTTTATTTTTTTATTTTATTTATATTAATTTTATTGCACTCCATACAAATCAATCAAGTTTTACATAAAGAAAAATTGAGTTAAGAACAAATCGATCCCCACCCCTGAGAGAGAGAGCAAGCCAAACAGCATGAAATTTAAGACCTGTAAACATACCTAAATTAATAGATTCTCTGTGCTTTATGAGATTATTTTAAAATATTACTGATTAGATCCTGCCATGTTTTGAAAGAAGTCTGTACGGATCCTCTAACTGAGTACAGTAATCCCTCCTCGATCGCGGGGGTTGCGTTCCAGACCCCCCCGCGATAGGTGAAAATCCGCGAAGTAGAAACCATATGTTTGTATGGTTATTTTTATATATTTTAAGCCCTTATAAACTCTCCCACACTCTTATAAACATTTCCCGCACAGTTATACAGCATAAACCCTTTGTATTCTCTTAGATATTAGGTAAGATTCATTGAAATTATGTATATAAACACACTGTTTATATACAGTAAAACCTAAATATTATTTTAAAGTAATTGAGTGTCTCCGATATCACATATGTTACAGCCATTACGATAGACAGGCCACCAGCAATAAATACGTACAATGCAAGAAAAATAGTATACAGTAAATGTGTGTACAGTGACATTAAACGTACATACATGTACTAAGTACTGTAAGTAGAAAATTAATTATGGTTACTCACCAACAATGACACGATTACTTGTCCGATAACAATGAGTTTAATTTTACTGCTCAACAAAGGAGAGCGTTACAGCTCTACTAAAGGAGCCACTTCAGGCGATTGTGTAGCACTGCCGTTGTTCTTCTTCTGGCAGTCTTCAATCCAAATCCCTAAAGCAGATTCCATCCAGACTACTGCCTTATTACATCCACTTACAACTCGTTTTGCACCCTGGTTAAAAGGACACTGCGGCCGTAGATCTTATATTCCTTTCCTACTTTTTAAATAAAAAGAATCATAGCCTTCAACAAATCCAAAATGTTTACCTTTTCGGCAATCGTTAACATCTTCCGTTTGCGCTTGGGCACGGCCCCTGAAGCAGTAGCAGATCGTTTTGGAGCCATAATGAAGGGCTTGACTATGCACAAAGATAAACACAAAAGAGCACAACTCTTTACACAGCAAAACACGTTGATGCTGAATCAGCGAGACGAGACTTCCTGGTTAACACTGCATTCAGCATGCAGGAACTTAACTGCGTGCTCTGATTGGTTAGCTTCTCAGTCAGCAGAACTTAACTGTGTGCTCTGATTGGTTAGCTTCTCAGTCATCCGCCAATAGCGTCCCTTGTATGAAATCAACTGGGCAAACCAACTGAGGAAGCATGTACAGGAAGTAAAAAGACACATTGTCCACAGAACCCGCGAAGCAGCGAAAAATCCGCGTTATATATTTAGTTATGCTTTCATATAAAATCCGCGATAGAGTGAAGCCGCGAAAGTCGAAGCGCGATATAGCGAAGGATTACTGTATTTGATTTTTTCCAATTTCAAATAGTATAACACATCAGTTTCCCACTGACTTAAAAGAGGAGAGTTTGGGTTCTTCCAGTTTATCAGGATAAGTCTGCGTGCCAAAAGTGTAGTGAATGCAATCACAGTTTGTTTGTCCTTCTCCACTTTAAGCCCATCTGGAAGAACACCAAACACAGCTGTTAATGGATTAGGAGGGATTGTGAGTCGAAGGCTGTCTGAAAGGTAATTAAAAATTTTCGTCCAGAATGATGTTAATTTGGTGCAGGCCCAGAACATGTGACC
>JANRMT010062798.1:19097506-19114896 GCA_026402145.1 Polypterus bichir lapradei
ATCTATCTATCTATCTATCTATCTATCTATCTATCTATCTATCTATCATGAAGATGTGTATTACTTAAATCAGGTACAAAGTAGTTATGGACAACAAGGGGTGCTCTTAAACTTACCCTGCATTTAGAATAAATGCCATGGAGGTTAAATTAAGAAAATGTTGTTACTATTACAAATAACTAATACAAGGGAAGGACTTAACATAAGAAGTAACACTAAGTAGAAATTAAAATAATGAAAAACAATGCCCCTTTGGCTGTTCTTAATAGTAGTTTAGTTCCTTGTCTATGTCTTGTCTATACTGAGATATGACTGACCTACCTTCCACAACCAGTATTTAACGGTTATTTCACCACTTGTACCTCTTTTCCATGTCTTGGCTTCTCTTTCTCCCACTTACTGAAATCTTGCCTCAACTCACCTTCTGACTCGAAATTATATATCTTTGGATATATGGGGAGGGGGTATTTAAAACCCATGCAAGGACCACTTCTAGGGTTATGCTCAAAATAACTGGATTCAAGAATGCCTTTTAGAACATGCACATGTCCTGTTATGGCTCATATTATTTCTGAATCCGAGCTCCTGTTAAGTGGACTAGAAAGTACTCTGTTGACCATTTTACTTGGCAGGGAGTTATATATCATGGGAGACTCTTAAAACATTACCTGCCATCCTTTTGTGGTTCCCATCATACTCATGTGCCCCTGGAGAGTTGATATCTAGAGAATTTCCAACACATACACACTGTACTTCCCTAGCAATATTCTTTCTATCTTCTTAGCCCATTTTGCCTAAAACATCAGTACACTCCTGGCATTCCTTCATGTGGCACTTATGATAGCAAGAATAGCATCTACGAGATATTACAGGTTTATTTGTTACCTCAGCCTTAGACTTGTGCTCAGAAATTAGTTATATTATTAAAGGGTGAAAGCAAAAATGTAAACACACCAAATAAACTGGGTTGCTTTCAATGTGGAAATGGCAAACTTTCCCTCAGTGTATATGGGTTTCCTCTGAGACTCCAGTTTGCAGATACTATATATTAAGTTGAATACTGGCTTTAAATTGTTACAGTGTGATTGAGTGGGTTTGCTTTCATGAGTGCTTCAGAACAGCTAACATCTGCCTTGTGAAAGTTGCTTCCAGGATAACTCCCTATGACACTGTACTAGAAAAACTGTAATGCTGAAACAATGGATAGGTCAGGAAATCTTTGATAAAAATCATTTAAATAGATATAAGTTCAAGTTAATGTAATAATAGGCTGAGTAAGTCTTACTTCTTAAAATGCTACTTAGAGTAAGTCTGGATTTAAAATTCTCTTATACCATAGGTACTACACGCTAGTTTTATTCATGATATAGTTGTTAGTCTAGTATATGGGCTATGTTATGCAAATCTTACAAAACAAGTAAAGATGTGACAAAAAATATGTTCATGCTAATCATCTTAACACTGCATGCTAACACTGCTCTCTCTCTTTCTTTTCTAAGGCATGAAGTGGAAGTGAACAATGGCCGACAGTGAGATGGAGCATGTTGTCAAAGAACTCCAGTCTCTCGAGAACCAGATTCAGAAACTCTTGTCCAGACGGAGGCATCTGATGGAACTGAAGGCTTGCCTGCTGAAAGAGTCCTCCCCGACATCTGAAATTGTCACAGCTCATAGCGATTCAGCAACCTCGACTCCACTCGGTGCCATTCACTTTTAGGGCCAAGTGAGTTTTATCCCCACACCTCGTCGGAGCGACAATGACAACGACGAGGGAATCAGCCTGTTTCAGTTATGCAGGCTGGGGTTTAAGGCTGGATCACCTCCATCGGCCCAGGCAAGGATCTTCATCTGCTGGTATTAAACATCTGGTTGGAAGGGTTCGGTGAGGAACAAAACATTGGGTTCGTGGACAACTGGAATCTCTTATGGGAGAGACTGTGTTTCTTCAGACAGCATGGTCTGTATCCAAATAGATTTGGCACCTGGGTCATCTGTAAGGTAATTTGTCTTCCTTGACTATGTAATTTTCCTAATTCTTTCCATAATGCTTTGCTAGGACACAATAACTCTGTAGCAAACTCTTAACTTAAATGTACACTGCATCAATACTTTAATAACCAAACTCAGTTCATGTAAAAATCCAGACAATGCAGCATAAATTAATTTTAATCAAGAAGACATTTTCCATAAACAATCTTATTAGTGATAGGAAAATCGACTTTATCACATTAAGTGAAAAGTGGCTTAGCTCTGATGGTGTGACTGTATTAACTGAATCTGCACCTCCGCATTACAGCTTTACTCATGCAGTTTGCCAAGGTAAGAAAGGCGGTGGTTTAGCAAATATTTAATCAAGAAGACATTTTCCATAAACAATCTTATTAGTGATAGGAAAATTGACTTTATCGCATTAAGTGAAAAGTGGCTTAGCTCTGATGGTGTGACTGTATTAACTGAACTAGATTACTGTAATACACTCTTCTCAGGACTACTCAAAAAGACATCAATTAATTGCAACTAGTGTAGAATGAAGCTGCCAGAATCTTAACTAGGAAAAGAAAATCCAAGAACAACTCTCCAGTTTTGATGTCACTCCATTGGTTACCTGGGTCATTTAGAATTGACTTTAAAATACTGCTTATGGTTTACAAAGACTTAAATAATCTGCTCCATCCTATATTTCGGAGTGCCTCTCACCTTACACTCTAAATCGTAACCTTAGATCTTCAAATGAGTGTTCTGCTTATAATTCCAAGAGCTAAACTTAAAAAAAAGTAATGAGACAGCCTTCTGCTGTTATGCATCTAAAACCTGGAATAGCTTACCGATAGAAATTCAATAGGCTAATACAGTGGAGCACTTTAAAAAAAACTGCTAAAAACCCATTATTTTCATATGGTTTTCTTATAGTTTCATTTTAGTGTAACCCTGATATTCTGTACATGCATTTAATTTTTATCATGGCTGTGCAATCCGTACTAACCCCTACTTTCTCTGCCACCACCACCTGATCAAGACACCATGCAGTCCTTACCTGGAATAAAGGCCAGGGGCCTCATGCATAATGCCATGCCTAGTATTCACACTAAAACACGGCGTACGGGCAAAAGCGGAAATGTGTGTACACACAAAAAAATCCAGATGCATAAGTCTGTGCGAATGCCAACTTCCATATTCTTCCGCTCCATAAATCCCTGTCAGCGTGAAAAGTAATGCACTTGCACGCACCTGCTGCCCCACCCCAACTCCTCCCAGAATTATGCCTCTTTGAATATGCAAATCAATATAAATAGCCTTTAAGATCAGCTTTCTGTGAACAGGCAATGGCAAAAGCACTGAGGAAAACAGAAGAATTTCAGTAAATACCAAGTGGAGGCAAGGCAAGAGTAACATAGAGTGTCAGAGAAACTCGAAAGCTCAAGTTCACAAAGTCGCACAGTGCCCGAAATAAAAAAGAAGTTGTCAGATATCTAAGTCACCATGAAAAGGCAAGTTGTAGCCCACCATCTGAGTATCATATGAAAGCTTAATAGGGTACAGAGAAAAGAAAAAAAATAGGGACACAGTGAGAAAGAAGCTTGAAATGTCAACTTTAATCTCAAAATTTCAATTTTAATCATTTAGTTTATTTTGTCATTAAAGAAGAATACAATACAATACAATACAGTTTATTTTTGTATAGCCCAAAATCACACAGGAAGTGCCACAATGGGCTTTAACAGGCCCTGCCTCTTGACAGCCCCCCAGCCTTGACTCTCTAAGAAGACAAGGAAAAACTCCCCAAAAAAACCTTGTAGGGAAAAATGGAAGAAACCTCGGGAAAGGCAGTTCAAAGAGAGACCCCTTTCCAGGTAGGTTGGGCGTGCAGTGGGTGTCAAAAGAAGGGGTTCAATACAAGTATACAGAACAGAACAAATCCTTAATAGAATGTCATAAACTTCATGTTAAAATTGTTTAATTTACTAGTTTCTCAAATACCATCGTAACTAAAGTAGCACGTTAAATGCTTTGTTTTGTATATGTTCTTATATGTGCTCTATGTGTGTGAATCACTACGTGATTCTTAAATGGGCTTTCTCTTCCTCAGAGATGACACAGAATCCATTACATTCGTGATATTACAGCTCTATGAATAATTAAAATACTGAGATGTATACATGATATCATTTTCATGATGATAGGAGTTAAAGCATGTCATTAAATATGCATGGGAACACGTTGGCGCAGTGATAGTGACGAGCTGGCGCCCTGTCCAGAGATTGTTCCTGCCTCCCGCAAGATGCTTGCTGCACCGTGTGCAACCTTCGATGAAAAAATTTATTGCAGCAGTACCGTCTCTTTCAAACTTACTAACGCCCAATTTCTATCCTTCCTTTTTTTTCTCCAAGTAACCAATTGCCACACAATCAGCTCTGTAATAGATGTTAAGCCATCTGTAAACTTAGAACGCCGATTCTTCAAAACTGTTAAAGAACATTTAAATATCTTCGTAGTACATGTTTAATTATTCTATCAATCAAGCAAGAATTCAAGCAACCAGCAAGAATACAGAGCGAGGCAGGAACAATCCCGAAAGTAGCAAGCGCTGCGATATTGTGTCCTCATATGTTTAATTATTAACAATATGGATTATTTAAATGATGTTAACATTTTATCTGTATAATGTAATAAACATATTTTGCTGCATTTCATCTTAAAAATATTGTCATCATATGTAAATACACACTTTATAAAGTGGCTCAGGTTGCGGAATATTATAACTGTATCGCAAGTTTACAGTGAAGTAAATGTACTAATATGTACAAACCATTCTACGAGGAGCACTTGATGGACTGATTGTGTGTGTTTATAGTTCTTGGGATGAAACTGTTTTCTGAACCGCGAGATCCGTACAGAAAAGGTTCTGAAGCGTTTGTCGCATGAGAGCAGTTCAATAGACCATGCAATCCCTGCAGATTTTTATTTTTTTTCTCCAGCCCTTTGGAGTATATTTTTTGTTTTTTTCTGTCCTTCTTTAATTCTTTTTTACTTAGTATTGCATAATCTTATTTTTACATTTTTCTTTCTTCATCTTGTAAACCACTTTGAGCTACATAATTTGTATGAAAACGAGCTATATAAATAAATGTTTGTTGTTGGTGGTGTGCAGAAATTGGGCAACCATTTGATGATGTCATGAATTCGGTAATCTATCTATCTATCTGCCCAGTCATCAATATTTTATGTATTACAGATAGACTGGCTTTTCTCTACATTCATAATGGCTAACACGGTACAACACCCTAGTACTACAGATAGACTGAACAAAATTAAATAACTAAGTAACACTTTGAGAGACTTATTGAGTTACAGAGCTCACTAAACACCAGATTCAGTGTATTTTTTATTAGTCCCATACCCATTTTTACTGGAATGCAGAATGGAATGTGCTAGTTTTGCTCAAAAGAACCCCTGCAAGCCTTATATTTTGAGGTCTGTTAATTTCAAAAGTCAATTATTAATAAAATAATTTTGAAAACATGAGCTACAAGATATTGACTTCCTGAATAGACTGCAGTGATTGATTAAACTACAAAATGCCAAGAAATCTGGCATTGTTCTGTAGATTTCATAAAAAAAATTCTCTTCCATGGAGAATCCAAATGCTTAATTCCATGCATAATTTTAACATAAAGCTCAATGTTTTAATGTCAGGTGAAAAGTAAATGGTAACAATTGACTTTCACTTAAAAAAGATAATAAAGGAGACAGATGAATGGCATACAATGAGTTAAATGTGAAAACAAAGAGCCAAGGGAAAGAAAAATAGCAAAAAATGAAATGTCAGGTGTTTTTCAGTAGTGACAGTCTAAGTGTAGTGACAATTCCACCTCCAGGAGCTGAAAGAGCCTTGGAAAACTCCTGTGAGTAATACTGTTGAAAACCCCCGCAAAAGGAGCCTCTACAAATAAAGAAAATTTGCAGAGGCGTAGGTGTAATTTATTTATTACCCAGTTTGATTTTATTTAAATTGTTTAATTAGTAATTTTGGTGTTCTACTGCTGAGCCAAAACAACAAGGAAAAGGCATCCTGGTGCTTGCTTATAGATTATTTGGCATTGCATAAATAGCAATAAATTTTCGTAATACTTTTGGAAAAAAAAATTGGTGCAGCTGATAGTGCAACCTCACAGCTCTAATGACAAGCAGCTTGGCCTATATCTGTTTGAGGATTGCATATTTCTAGTACACTGTTTCCTTGCATATCTCTAAATCATGCACACTACATTAATTGCCATCTTTAAAATGGCTTGTAATTACTGAGTGTGGTGGTTTATATGATTGTATGCTGTGATGAATTGGTGTCCTGTCAAGTGTTATCTGAAATGTTTGGTTTTTCTGTACTTTCATAATATTTACAAACAAAGTTACTGTTTATAGGAATCACAAGCATGGCTATAGCAGAAACACAGGCCCATCTTACATCTACTTACTGTCACAACTTAAAACTACTTAAATCTATAAAAGATTCAGATAATGTTCTCCAGGTGTTTGCAAGACCTTCATATTTAGAATTTGCTTGCTTCATCCTCATGTCTCTACTGTCACTTCACTCACACATTGCTTCAGCAGACGTCACACATTGAATCTTACCATGCACACCTTTAATCATCTATCTGGTGAAAATGACTCCCACCTATAAATGCAAAAGAGTCACAAAGATCTTTTCTTATCATCTCAAAAGTTATTGATAGTGTTTAGGGATTTACTGCTTAATGGATAAGACAAACAAACATTAAAGTTTTTGTATCTTTGACTTACCTGTCATTGTTTATAGTGATGGCTATGAAAAAAATTAACCTCATTTTCTCGTGAGTTCAGAGACAACAAAATTCCTATTGTGAGCCTTGATTTAACATCAGCAAACAATATAAAAACACACATGGAAAAAATTTCAGATTACTTTTTTCTCATAATCTAAGTATCAATAATCCTTGAATACTGTATGTTCATTACATCCCAAACACATACATTTTTCCTTAAGTAATGCTAAAAAAATACATTTATGGAAAATCCTTACAGGGATGACAAATGAAGTTAGATATACTGTAGCTTTTGAATTGAAGACCTGTCTCTTCCTCATTCATTGGTCAGGAGGTCTGCAAAGTAATGGCTCATTCATTGGCTACTATGGCGTTTCATGTGGTATCAGCATTGCTGAGCACAGACATTAATGCCTCCAATATCAGCTATATTATACATGAGTAATGTACAGTTTGTACATCGACTAATCTCCTAAAAAATATATATATACATATGTTAAATTGATGTAACTGAATGTTATACTTGATGTACACAATTTTGTCATTAGAATGTTGTATTCCACACTTTTCTACAGTACTTCCTTGTTTTCACAGCTTTTCAAAACAGCCTCTGCACTACTGACTCTATGGCAGAAGAGAAAAATTAATTTCTACTGGATAACAGATAGACTTTTATTCAATTAAAAAACATAAACCTTACCTTACAGGTCCAAGTAAAATTGCTTGTTTGTGATTCATTGTGATTGGGTGCAGTTCACCTTTAACTTTTATCTGATTTTATATCAAAGTCACAAGTGTCATTTTCCAATCAAAAATATCAAACCAGACCTCAACTTTTGAAAACAGCCTAAAGGAATGTGCTGTGCAAATAAGGAGCTTTCTATGTAACTGGCAGTGTGAGCTATCAGTAAATGGGCATACATGTTTTCTCATAATTGCCACAATTCTTAAATCTTATGGCAGTCAAGCTATATTTAAAAGTTGGAAAATAATCAAGCTGCACTCACAATGTGAGAGCTCCTTTTGAATGTTCATAATATTCATTTACAGCATTGAACAACCTGGAAAAAAAATTGGGCACCTCTAGTAGAAAAGTATGAGTAGATATTGTCACTTTTTTGTTTTCAGTTCTGGAGAAATGTGAAAATTTGAGGACCAGGAAGAGGTTTTACCATTGCCACATGTAAAAAGTTCTACATTTGTCTAAGTTGTATCATTTAAAGCATGAGAAAGCATGAGAGCAGGAAACATCTAGATCAGGCAGCTATTCAGAGACAATATAATAAACCGACAAAGCCATAAGTTAAGATGCACACTGCTACTATAAACAGTTCATGAAAAGCGATAGCTTGTCTTGTGATATCAGATGAATCTTGGGTGAAAACTACATATTGTCTTTTTAGATGCTACTGTATAGCTTATCACACTGTGATCATTTTAATTTAGAGTTACAGCAGCACGAAACAACTGGATTTTCTTTTAAAGTAGAATGCACTCAAACAACTGACACTTTCTGATGCTTTCTACTGAGACCCTCATTCATGCTTTGTTTGCTTTAATCCATTTTTTGATTGTTCGAGGATGATTTTTTTTAACCAATTACACTTGAAACCCCATAATAGATATTAAAAATGTTAAAAAAGCAGTGAAAGCATTAATAGGTGGAAAGTATGACTTGTATTTGTACATGTTGTGCATTTCTGAGATACTTTCACAAACTGCCGTAGAACCACCCCAAAGTATCTCTTTTTTGGTGCCTTACACCAATGGAAATAAATATAATGGCAAATGAATAAGGGAAGAGAAAGGTCTGCTTAGCATGCTCGTTTTTGAGCATGCTTGACTGTCTTGCATGAGTGGATTTTCTGGAAATGGTTTTCTTAACAATAATTTAACAAAAACACAAATTCTGGGGTCATTGTAACATTTAGATTGTGCAACATCAGTAATTTTAGACTTTATCATGAACGCATTAAAATTGTTTACTGTTGCTCAGTTTGGGTATCCATTAAAGCTCACTGCAAAAGGAAATTTGTTAACTCAGATCTCCATGAAAAAATTAAGTTACATTTTTTCTTAGCCATCAGATACAAGTCTATCCGTTATCCAGCAGAATCTTCATCTGCCCTAGAGTCAGCAGTGCAAAGACTATTTTGACAAGACATGAAGACAAAGGAGGACCGTAGGAAAGTGTGGAATACAGCATTTTAATTAATAATTTAATAGACTGTCACATCAAGAGGTCTAGAGGTTCATGAGAGAGAAAGGAATACCAGAGAATTATGTGAGGATTGAGGAAACTTTGACAGCAATTTCAAATGTAAATAGAAACTAGCAACACAACAGTGCAATAATAATTCCTTGCTCTTGTTTTCAAGCTGTGTTTCTGCTTTTTACATAAAATGTAGAGAAATTGGAGAATGTTTTTCACTTATTTAAAGCATACCATTACAATATTCAATTTTGCTTAAAAGCAGTAATCCACATTAAGCCAACAATGTCTTAAACACAGGAAACATTGAATTATGGTGTGAAGAACCCTAGGGACTGGTGTCAGGGTCATTGCTCTTTTTAATTTACATCAATGAGCTAAATAAGAATGTAACTAACAAACTGGTTGGTCTGCTAATAAAACTAACCTAGAGGGACTGGTTAATAATCACCAAGATTAACAGGAGAATGAAATAAAATATTAATAATAAAATAATAATATATAAATATATATAATATTATTATACATAGGTAATATATATCAATCCATCCATTATCCAACCCGCCATATCCTAACTACAGGGTCACAGGGGTCTGCTGGAGCCAATCCCATCCAACACAGGGCGCAAGGCAGGAAACAAACCCCGGGAAGGGCACCAGCCAACCACAGGGCACACACACCAAGCAAACACTAGGGACAATTTCGGATTGCCAATGCACCTAACCTGCATGTCTTTGGACTGTGGGAAGAAACCGGAGCACCTGGAGGAAACCCACGCAGACACGGGGAGAACATGCAAACTGCACGCAGGGAGGACCCGGGAAGCGGACCTGGATCTCCTAGCTGCGAGGCAGCAGCGCTACAACTGCGCCACCCGTAATATATATAATATATAAAAAATAATGTAATAATAAAATAAATTAACAGGAGAACCTACACAGAATTCACACTTTAGTAAATATTTCATGGCGGATGTTTTAATAAATACATATATACAGTATAATGAAAACACATGGGCAATAGCAATTGGAAGTATTAGCAAAAAATTAAGGAAATGCTTAAATCACACATTGGATCATGATCAACAAAACATTCAGAAGGAAAATCTTTACTGAGTAATACTGTGTATTTCTATGAGAACAAAACAATGTAACAACAGTGAATAGAAAACAAAATCTCCAACCCAAGGGCTGGATTCAATTTCACATCGAAAATAACTTAAACTTTCATGAATTTCATCAAGGCAACCTGTATGCACTCCTGACGACACCTGGCCATGCTCCTGATGAGACAGGAGTCTCCTCCCAGACCTGGATCAGGGCATCAGCAAGCTCCTGGACAGTCTGTGGCACTACTTGGTAGCATCAGAAGCAGTGATACATAATGTACCAGAGGTTCTCAATTGGATTCAGGTCTGGAGAACATGCAGGCCAGTCAATGGCATCAATGCCTACCCACTCAAGCCAAATGAGGCCTGGCATTGTCCTGCATCAGAAGGAACCCAGTGCCCACTAAGAAAATGACTGTAAGGATTTCATCCCGGTATCTAACAGCAGTCAAGGTACCATTGCCTAGCATGCAGAGGTCTTTGCAACCCTCCAAGGACATGCATCCCCAGACCATCATCTTCGAGTGCTTAGTAAGTACACATATAAATACTTTACACATATTTTTAGGAAGTCACTGCACACTAGGGAAATTCCAAAGGCCTTGAAAATGGCTAATATTATATAAAAATGATTAGGCATATCCCAGCAACTTTTAACCAGTAAGCTTAAAGTGTATTACAGGTAAATTAATGGAAAACATTTTTGAACAACACGTGGCAAGAACAGGAGCTTTATTGAAGAGTCAGCATGGGTTCAGAAGAGGAAGGTACGTGTTTTACTAAATGCTAGAATTCTATGAGGAAGCAACAAAAGGATACAATCAAAGTAATGCATATTATTTATCTTGACTTTCAGAAAGCTTTTGATAAGGTGCCACATGGGCATCAAAATTACAGAAGTGGGAGTTCAGGGTGTAGTGTATAGAAGAGTGCAGAATTGACCAAAACACAGGAAGCAGAAGTTTATGGTGTGAGGAAGCTTATCTGAAATTTATTATTTTAAGAGTGGTGTACCTCAGGAGTCAGCAATAGGACAGCAGCTATTATCAATATATATAAATAATTTTGATTGAAATATAAATAACAAGCTGTTTAAGTTTGCAGATGATATCAAGCTAGGTAGAATGGCAGATAATCTAGAATCCGTTGAATCATTGTAGAGGGACTAAACAGCATACAGGCTACATGGCATGCTGGTGAGGCCTCATCTTGAGTACAGTGTACAGTTTTGGTCTTCTGGCTATAAAAAAGACATAGTAGCACTAAAATTAGTCCAGGTTAATTTTAGGACATCAAGAGATGAGTTATGAGGAAAGATTCAAGGATCTAATTTTTTCAGTTTAAACAAAAGAAGATTAAGAGGTCATATGATTTTAGTGTTTAAAATTATGAAGGGAATTAGTACAGTGGATCAAGGCTGTTACTTTAAAATGAATTCATCAAGAACATCGGGACACAGATGGAAACTTATTAAGGGTAATTTTGCACAAACTCTAGAATGTTTTTCTTGACACAGAGAATCATAAATACATTGAATAAGTTAACAAGTAGTGTAGTAGACAACAGGACTTTATAGACTTTAAAGGCTGGACTTGATATTATTTTGGAAGAATTAAGTGGAAAGAACTGTTAAGCTTTGGTGGGCTGAATGACTCATTCTCGTCCAAATTGTTCTAATGTTTAAAAATGATTGTTTAGTTTACAAGAAGTTTAATTTTGTTTGTCCCTTGTCTTACATTGTTTTAGAATGTAAGAAATTTGACAAACGAGAGGAGACCATTTGGTCATCAAGCTGGTTTGTTTTTCTAATAGCAAAGCTGTCCCAATATCTTCTTAAAGTTTGTCTTAGACGTTTGTTACAGATTTTCATAACTCTTTGTGTTAAAAAGTGCATTCTGGCTTCAGTACTAAATGCATTTACCATTAATATCCATTGGTGTCCTTGAGTACATGATTAGGCCCCCACACAATCTTCTCTGTTTGAGATGAAGCAGATTTAATTCTCTGAGTCTGTCAGAGGTCAGCATATCCTTGACACTGTACCTGGGGAATTCCTTCACCCTGTTCAGCACCCTTGCTAAGACAACAGTGGTCAGTATCGTTGTCTGGTTCACAATTTTTTATTTTACATTTTACACATAAGTTCTCTTTTCTGATTCTTTGGTTTCTGGACTTGTGTATCAACGCTTTGATTAATTGGATTTGTGAACTTGGTTTAGTTAGCCTTTTGGCTTGCCTGTTGTAGGTAAACCTCTTTCAAATCTTTTATTCTTGGTTTGTTTTTCAAATATTTTGTCAATAATGTCTTAAATTATTCCATTAAAGAATATTGTTTTATCAATATTCTTTTGTGGCCAGGGCTTTTTATGATTGCCTTCATCCTTTTCAAATTTGTTCTTGCGTGTTTGTGTAGGCTGCAAGCCTGTGACTTGTGTCTTGCTTTCATGGCCAGGTCTGCTTTATGTTATGAGAAGGAGTTCCAAACATGGTGAAAGAGGGTTTGAGGCCTCCAAAATGAACTGCATAGCATCTCAGGACCTTTACTTACCTGTCTTAAAGTAGACTAATCACTAGCTAGCCACTCCCCAAGTTTCAAAATACAGTCAACATCTCAAAATATATAAAATATCTTGCATGAGGGAGAACCTCTGGATTCAACCTGAGGATTCATTAATGAAATAGAAAAATACAAAAAAGGCATAAAATAGCAAAAAAAAAAGTTCTAAAAGGCAATTCAAGCAGAATAAGTCCAGACCATACTCAAACACAAATTAAAAAAAAAAGAATAGAAAATTTAAAAAACAAGCAGTACTAACGCAACACAGACAGTACAAGGACCTGCTTCCTGGGGCACCACCCACAAAGTACAAGGAGTGAGAGAACTTTTAAAAATATAGTATACTAATATTAAATAATAAACAAAAATGACAATTAGACCATCAAATATAAAATGAATAATTCAATAACACAAACAGCAAGAAAACTTCAACAAATACAAACTAGGGAAACAACCCTGGCTGTAAAATAGCACTTTACATTTAAAATCATTCATAGAGTTTCTGGGGTGTTTTTGTGATTCTTGCAATGCAACAAATAGGACTCTCAAGTCATACTTATTAGGCAAAATTTTCAAGTCCAAACTCTGCCTTGTGCCATAATATAAAAATAATACACTTTCAAAGTGTGATTTTAAACTATAATGCTGGATGATACAGTGGTGCTGGCCACTTTGCAACCATGGTCCCCAAGTTATGTTGTTGTGCAGAATATGCTTCTTCATGTCATATAAACTTTAATTTTATTTTAATTAACCTTTATTTACCACATACCAGCCTCAATCTGTATTTTCTGGCCCTTCTATGGGGATTAACATGATATGCAAATCAAATCAATGTGTTTCTTACATTTTAATCTCCATAAATGTTTACATTTATTATTGTAAATGCTTACTTCAGTTTATGGTTGCATGATGTTGGACCCTATTTCACCAGCCCTGGGTGCTAAGAAGCAATCAGCCCTTGACGGTTGTGCCAGTCAATTGCAGAATACAATCATAGAACATCCACATTGAGCCAATTTATAGTTAATATTCAGACCAACCTGCATGTCAGGATGAGGATGAGAAAGGAAAACCCTCACTAACACAAACAGAAAATATATACTCCACTCAGTCCATGAGATTCAGACCCAGAATTCTGAAGTTGTGAGGCACCAGTGCTAACTTGTATACCACCCTAAATGTTATACATATAATTATAAACAGTAGGGGCCAAGTGTTTATTAATGCAGAATCCTATTGTAGTATAAGATAAGATCCAACAGCTAGTCATCGTTTGACTTCACTGCAGGCAATACTGGGCTCATCTGCACACCACACCCTGAATCCCTAGTACTTGAATTTTAATTTTATCTTAGGAGATTGTTCATTGAACACTTTTGAAAATTATCACAGATAAAATCTTCTAATCAGCTGCTTTCCAAAGATTTCCCTTCTTTTAAAACTCATTCATTTTAGTAATAGAAATCTTTCTTTTCTAAAATCTTCCTGGTTGTCTGTTAAAAGACCTGTACATAACCAACATGCCAAGATAATATTTTTACAGGAAACTCACTGAATAAGTAAGGATCTATTTTGATTGCAAAGAGCAAAGAGTTCGGATTGGGTAAATCTTTTACTCCAGATATACAAAGAAAACTGCAGGTGTGGGAATCTTAATACATAAAACAATCTCATTTGCAGCTAGATTAGCTAGATGTAGTATCTGATCCTAAAAGGTGATATGCCATGGTGAAAGGTAATTTCAATCTAAGGTAATGTTGATAAATATCTATGCATCTAATGTGAATAACATAGATTTCAATCAAAAGGTATTTGCACCCATTCCCAATGTGAACATTTATTAAATTATAATAGCTGGAGACTTTAATTGTGTTTTAAATCCAAACATGGATAGGCCTTCATCTACAGTGGCAATAACATATAACACTGCAAAAATAATCACAGTTTATAATGGATCATAACTTATCAAACCAATGGAGATTTTTAAATCCAAACTCAAGAGCAAATTCATTCCTCTTGCCAGTACATTACAGTTACACAAAAATTGATTATTTCTTTATTAATAAGAATTTATTACCTACTATCAAATCTTGCAAGTATGACACTATTGGTATCTCTGACCAATATCTCTGACTATTGGTATCTCTGACCATGCCCCTTTGATCTAGGAACTTATATCACTGTGCTTTACACAATCATCTCGTAACTGGCATCTTAATGACTTCCTATCATTAGCTGATAAGAACTAAACAGAATTTATCTCCGAGCAAGTTGATTATTTTAAGAGACAAATGTATCCTCAGAGGTCTGTGCAGGAATTCTCTGGGAAAGTCTGAAGGCTTTTGTAAAAGGACAGATCATTTCATGTCTTTCCCACAAACATAAATTGGAAACCAAGAATATGTCAGAGCTAATCAATAAAATTTCCAGAATAGACCAAGAATATGTCAGATCTCTAAATGAGGAACTTTACAGGAAAGCTCATGTTTTACAATCAGAATCTAAACTCTTGACAACCAAAGTAACGGAATAGGTCATGTTTAAATTGTGACATCAATCCTATGAACACAGAGAGAAGGCTAATAAGATCTCAGCAAATCCACAAATAAGAAGTTTGCAATGCAATAACAGAAATTACTAACACAGATGGAGATAAAATCTTTGACCATAAAAATATAACCCACATGTTTAGAGTACTATAAGTCAATATTTCAAATAAGATAGCTTGACTACTATTTGCAATGTTTATAGATGCTAGAGACAACAAAATACTACCTCAAATGTTTTGCCAAGCATTAATTACTGTCTTTACAAAGAAAAGAAAGAGCTTATTACAATGTACATCATACAGATTAATCTCACTTCTGAATAATGATGTTAAGATACTCTCCAAAGTTCTTTTTTTTAATTTTTTATTAATTTTATTGTAATCATTCCATACAAATCAATCAATTTTTACAAAAAGTAGGATTGAGAACAAGTCGACCCCCACCCCTGAGAGAGAGAGCATGGCCAATTGGGTAAAACAAAAGGGCTTGTAAACATACCTAAATTGATGAATTTGATAAGCAATAGAGATGAATGGAGAAGAAAAAGAAATGCGGAAATAATTGCTTCCTCTGTGTTTTAAGTGCTTATTCTAGATTCTAAAATAATATTGACTAGCAAAATACCCACGCTTTGCAGCGGAGAAGTAGTGTGTTAAAGAAGTTATGAAAAAGAAAAGGAAACATTTTAAAAATAACGTAACATAATTGTCAATGTAATTGTTTTGTCACTGTTATGAGTGTTGCTGTCATCAAGGATTTGATTATCATTATTTCTTTCAATGAGGTTTGTATTTGGAGGACGTGTTGTGTTCAAGTTACATTTTGTGTTTGTCAACCGTTGTAAAGATAACAGGTTTCATTCATCGAAGTGTTCACTACCCAAATCGCTACTCGTGAATCTAAGATGTTTAACAGGCATTTCTGGTATTAACTTGTGGATTTGCCTGCGAATATTTAGTGGCAGCATGTCTATGAACTTGTGGATTTGCCTGCGAGTATTTAGCGGCAGTGTCTCTATTAAGTTGTGGATTTGCCTGCAAGTATTTAGCAACAGCATGTCTATTAACTTGTGGATTTTTTTGCCAGTATTTAGTGACAGTGTCTCTATGAACTTGTGGATTTGCCTGCGAGTATTTAGCGACAACATGTCTATTAACTTCTGGATTTTTCTGCGAGTATTTGGCGGCAGTGTCACAAAGTTGTTTTTCGTCTAGCTGCATCAGAAAATGTACCACAACGTTTGACACACCTCCTTTTTACTGTTTTCTCACAGCTTGGATTGCTGCTGTCATAATCGGTTTGAGTTTCATGGTTTGTTTCAATTACGTTAGTATTTGCAGGACTTGTGTTGAAGTGACATTTGCCATCTTTCAAGCGTTGTAAGCATACAACCGGCTTCATCGATAACTCCGCATCCAGCTTTTGAGAGTTGAAACATTCATAAATATCAAAGTGTCCACTACTAAAATCGTCACCTGTGAATTTAAGATGTTTTAAGGGGCATTGGCGGTTCTCCAAAGGTGTAAAATATTTGGCCATTTCGAATACACTTGAAAGCGACAACCGAACAATTCAGCGGCAGCCATCAACTCACAAGCAGAAGCATAGGTGAAGGGCTTAAGCATTTCACTCTTATAGTGCCCCTGTGTAGTATAATTATCTATGGAACCGTCATCAGTCCACACCTTGAACCTGTCCCAGTCATTCAATACATAAGACGCAATGTTCCTCCGGATATCAAGATTGAGCCTGATATGGCCGTGCAATATGTAAGAATGTAAAAGGCAGGCAGCATCTCCAGGCATGGAAGCTACTCGGTAAGTGACAGTTCTTTGATTGATGGTGATCACCTCGATAGACATGTTAATGGGGGTATGGTTGTAACGATAAAGGAAATGGGTACCTGAACAGTAAACTAAGTCTAAAATACCTACACAATAACTATAATCATAATAAATGAACAATAAAACAGCGGAGAAGCCGTGGATTAAATAAAAAGGCTGCAGTTATCAGCAGGGCGACGAGAATACCGTGGTGAACCAAGGAAGGGAATGAAGAGACCGGAGCGAAGGACGGCCTTATATGGGCAGGCAGTCAATTACGTGGGAGGCGTGGGGATCGGGGATGCAATATAGGCAGGCAGACAACTACGTGGGAG
>JANRMT010062798.1:19207660-19220236 GCA_026402145.1 Polypterus bichir lapradei
TCACCAGTGCATTATAAAGCTTGAGCAGAACCTCCTTGGACTTGTACTCCACACATTAAGGTGCTATATAACCTGACATTCTGTTACCCTTCTTAATGGCTTCTGAACACTGCCTGGCAGTTGATAGCATACAGTCCACTATGACCCCTAAATCCTTCTCTTATAATGTAATTATTCTTGCTCAGTAAAGCACATTGTTCTTTTACTTGCCGTGAACAGCCAAATAGGAATCCTCTGTGTCTTGTGCAGATCAGTAGTCTAAAAGTGAATGACTGGAAAGGCAGTAGTACAGACTGGAAAATGTCACTCTCATTTCTCACTCATTCCATCTTGTTTTTCCCTATAAAACGTACAAGTCCATATTCTTCCTAGGATGGCCATGTTAATATCTTCTGTTTAATTTTCTTTTCATTTCGCTTCCACTATGCACCCTAACAGCATATTTTAGTGAACCATTTGTAAGCCTTTTTATATTATCAATAACTGGAACATAAGCTGCAGACCCAACAGTCAAAACTGATGGCAATGATTAAAGACTTCCAAACACTTGATGATGTTCTCTTTGGTGCTGGGTTCTGTTTCTGTTTATTATATCAGCAGAGGCCTATGCACTCTAATTGTCATGTGCAATTTTAAAACACTTTTATTCACACAGGTTCTCTTTTGGAGACAAACTGTAACAGTTTATAGGTGTGCAATGTGTCTGCATATATACTGTATATATATATATATATATATATAATTCATACATAAAAATTTTGTTACACGTGGAGTTTGCATATTCTCATATATCCAAGTTGGCTTCCTCTGATTAGGTTAGGTGAATAGTGTGTATGTGCATGTGTGTATGAGTGTGTTCACCCTGCAATGGACTGCCACCCTGTCCAGGGAATTATTTCCCACCTTGCACCCGATGCTTGCTGGGATAGGCTGAAGCCCCCTGTGCACCTGCTCAGGATTAAGTGGGATAAGAAGATGATATGGTATAGTATGCTTTCTGGAAAAGCCAATGTATGTTATTGTGTCCTATGGTGTTTTGTTGCAGTGGTGCTCTGGACACATTCTCATGAAAGCCTTGTAGATAGTAGTAGACAGTCAAAACTGTGAGGTCTCCAAAGCCAAGGGAGTTTGACTGACATGCTGTGGCAGTCTGATATGGAAATAAAATATAACGGGAGTGCCTTTTACCTCCATATCACTGTTTGAGAAAAGAAAAGTTCAATAATAAAATGCATGAATTGTGTGGAACTCCCAGGACGTATTTTTACATGTATATGATTATAAGAATCAAATTTCAGGAGAGTCTTAATAATTACTTTCTTGGACAATCTTGTCATTTATTCTCCATGTCTTTGTCATGGCTGCACCCCTACACCCTGCCAACTGCATTATCATTAAAGTATCATCTTCACTTCCTGCTTCGAGGAACTCTATACTATTTGTCTTCATATTTTCTAATTGATGTTTTAGTCGTCGTGTATATGGCTCTTACTCTGTCCTTCCTGTGATGAATCACTCATCCTCTCTTGTGGAATTCCTCACACTTTCACAACTCCTACTAGCTTGGCTTTTATATATTTACAGCTAGGCATTTTTCTTACATTTTTAATGGTTTATTATTTTTCCCTATTCTATCCATATTCATAACTCAATCACCATTGTCACACTTTTCCATTCTCTACTCTCTCCTGATTAAACAAAAGCTTATAATTTCTTGCTACTTTTCCCTTCGTGACCAGTGCACACTTCCTCACACTGTTTCAGTTTGGGTACCATTTTTTCTCATTACTGTTACTTTTTTTACTTTGTTCTGTTTCTAAATCTTTAAATGTTACATGGAGTAACTAGCGTATTTATTTAATTTTTTTGCGTCTCTTTGTTTTTAGACCTTTCCCTTTTTAGTTATAGCCGTCCACCTTTAGCTCAATTGCATATGTATTGCAGCATCTTATTAGTTTTAAATTCTGCACCTATCTTTATTCTCATGAAATCAAGTCATTTTTAAAATACTGCTCTTCCAACCTATAAAATGTAGTCCTTTAATGTGTACTCATGAATTCCTAAAAATATAAGCACTTCAAGAAGCCAGTCAAGTGGTGCAAGGCCAATTTGTTGAGACAAACCATTGTATAGGTCACTTTTTAAGATATTTGAGGTATTTGGTAATATATTTTTAAAACTCAGCCTAGAAGAAAAAACTACATTATGAGCTTCAGAGAGAAAACAAATTGTGAGTAATACTGAATTGAAAAAATCAGATCAATGCAAATATAGAGGATTGCGTACACGAGAGGAGAAAGGGGTTCATACTTGTAATGTTCTTCTATTGGTCAGCTCACAATTATTTTGTGGTAGCAAGATTTCAAGTAGATTAATATCTCAAAGTTGAAAAATGAAAATGTAGATTTCTGCAATGGAAAGACTAAATAGAGCTGTTGGAAACAGGATGAGAAAGGAATGGAAGAGTTTTTTTTTGCAAAAACATAATTTTCTTCTTTTTTAAAATAAATCTGTTGCTATAGCAACCTTGTAACCAGAGGGTTCATGGAATGGGAGGGGGCTATGTGAAAGGCGGGGCGGGGGCTGGGGCATGAACGGGAAACATGAAAGAAAATTTAAAAACCGGGGTAACCATAGCAACAGAGCAATTGCATGGGAAACGAGGGAGAGGGCAAGAGAGAGAGAGAAAGAGAATTAGAGAAACTTAAAAAAATATGTTTAACGAAAAAAAAATAAAAAAAGAGGGATATATTACCATGGAAACTGAGGAGAAAGAAGGTGAAGTAAAGAGAGAAAAAGAGGCACAGCAAGATTTAAGGAAGCCGCCATCCAGACAGACCACTGAATCACAAAAGAGAAAGGACACACAAACATTCTGACAAACAGACTTACAAACACAAGAAGGACATGGGTGTTTGAAGAGCACAATACAGATAATCATAGACACAGAAGGGCAAAGGCAGAGCTAAGAAAAACGTAATGTAAAGATGAGAAAAAATGAGAAGGGAGGGAAGGGGGGGTGAAAATCACTAATAGAAATAAGGGGTTAACATTGTCAGACAGACAAATAGACAGGGAGCACGATTGATAGGCATAGAACCAGACAGCGTCAAAGACAATGACTTCAAGGTAGACAGAAAAACAGAGCAATAAACAGGCAGAAACTGAGCTGTAAAGGCAGATGAAGTTGCTGATCACTCAAAACCGACAACATGACTAAGTAGGAGACACACTGACTGACAGACTGCATACCACAGATGGTATGGTATGAGGCAGAGGCAGAGTGATAAACAATTGAGGTAAAGGAAGACGGTTGTTAGTGACAGAGTATAACTGAATGGTAAAGTTACTGACCCTTGTACAGATAAAACATGTTTTCAGATATACTGATTTACTCTGGAGCAGACTGCACAGAGGATTAGCTACCTGCTTATATCCTTGACTCATGCTTTCTCTTACAGAGTCTAGCACAATTGGAAAGAGGTACAACACTGTCTAGCATTCCCAAGATACCCACTACTACAAGGTAGAGAGTGGGTTAAAAGAGTCACACAAAATACCTGATATTGCCATGGAAACTGAGGAGAGACACAGAGAAGAAAAAAGCCACATATATTTCCATGGTAACTGAAAATGGGGGAAGTAAAGGCAACTTAGAAAAAGTCAACAAGAGTTTAGAAAAAGGGTCAAGGCATAAATCTAAAACATGCAAAGTGGGTTCCAAAAAGGAGATAATACAAATGGAAAAGAGAATGCTTTTCTCATTTGTTAAATTGTACCAGTTTACTTTGTGAGAAACCAGCAAGCAGAGAACTGAACTTGTGGGAGTTTTTCACATTTAGTAGATTAGTCATTCTGACATTTATCTCCTAAAGCTGGAACAGAAAGTTTTCTAACAGCCCCCCGAATACCCAAAGTATTCAAAGAAACCAAGACAGAATTATTCGGGAACTACAGGCAAGGGTTCCCCTTATCCTCGAACTGGATATTCTGGTTGCTAACATAGACTCTTATTCATTTTATTATCTGGTGATCATATTAAACAGATCATGTGTTTTTTTTTCTTATATATGTGACTCATTACCTGGCTTCTAGTACATCCAAATGTTTCCTGGATGTGATAGTTAAAGTTGAAATAAATCAACACCACGTATGGGTAATGACTGATTTTAACCTCCAATATATAAAAATAGCTTTTTTCATAGGTAAATTGCTCAAAAAGTGTAATAAGACTAGTTCAATAGATGATAAGATATTTGACTGCAAAGATTAAATGTTTAATTAAAGCGAAATTTAAATAAGGAAAGTCACTTCATTCTTCTGCTCTTTTTTTATTAATTTAGCTTCTGGAATCTTTGGATAATTGTTGTTAAAGCATTAGTTACCAAGTAAATGTAACTTTTTCCTGGGGACAAAAGAAATAGTTAGGTGTTGATTGAACAGAATAAAATAAGAGAAAAACTAAGGGAATAAAGGTGGGGAAATAGTAATTGTAAATTAAAGAAGCAGGTATGTAAGGGTAGAGGAGATTAGGAGAGTTTAATGGATATAAAAATAAATTAGCTCACCACAATGGACAGTACAGAAAGGGTAAACAGAAATCATGCAGACATTATGGTGAGGCCAGATAAGTGTGGGTGGAAGATACTGGTTGATAAAGGGAGAGGAGTGAGTGAAAGAGACAGGATGAAAGATGAAGACTTAAAGTGATAGAGCAAGAGATGAAGAGAGGAAGACAGACTGAGCAGAGATAAATAGAGTAAAGATATGCGTGGGAGGAGTGATGGTATAGTCTGTTGCACCCAGCAAAGTACAGCAAATGCTAATGTCTTTTGTGGGGCATTCTTATTGCAACTGTTGCTTTGGATAGTATAATATTTTTTAATGTGAATGTTTTTCAGATGAGATTAACATTGAAAAAATAGTTTGCTTTTTACCTATTATTTTCAGCATTATTCTTGTCAAATTGTTTGTGTAAAATTTATTTTTAAAGGCTGTTTTTGGAAGAAAGAAAGAAAGAAAAAGAAAGAAAGAAAGAAAGCTATACCAGCACTCAACCCAACATAGTCTCGAACACAAGCACAATCCCAATAGTTTACTTTCTCTTTCTTTTTCTTTCTTCTCCACTCCTTTGTCTCCTTCCTCCCGTCTCTGGCTCCTGGAGTGGTGACTGCTGGCTCCTTTTATAACACCCTCAGAAGTGCTCCAGGTGTTTGTTGACCAGACAGCACTTCTAGGTGTAGTGGAAAACCCATCCAAGAAGGCTATTCAGCTGTTGCAGCATTCCCTGGTGGCACTCCTGGTTCCCAACAAGGCTGTAGATAACTCCAACTCCCATGAAGCCCTGTGGGAATACGAGGCACCACTGCAACCTATGGGGGCTGCCATCTAGTGTCCCGGGGAGGTGCTGTGCTGCTCATGCTTGCTCCCCTCAGTGAAGAGACGTCCCGGCCATCTGTGAAATTAATTTGAAAATGTAGTGTTTGTTTACAGAAACAACTTTTATGACTACATTCACATGATGTAGCTTACCTTGGTCAATACTGACCCAATGTGGCAAAGTACATCAAATGGGGCTGCAAACTCACAGTCAGACCGATGTCCACACAGTTTTAGTTTTTTTGTGTGGCCTATCAAACTAAATAAAAAAGGCGTGGCATTGTTTTGATTTTACATTTTTCAGACTATTCTTTTTAGGCTCTGCAGTCTGAAAGGGGAATTGTCATGATGCAGAAGAGGAATGGTTGACAGTTATTCCTCACTGCCCCACCCTGACTGACTCCCCTACAAACAAAAAAGGAAATCAGCATAATTTTGACCAATTATGTTGACCATTTGAGACATGTAATAAATAAGAAATGCAACCTCAGCATCACAAAACAAATCCGCACCATAATTTGGGAGCACTGGTTTGAATCAGTGTTCTTTGAAGGTCGCCATGCTTTCATTATTTCATCTGTTGTTTGGACTCTAAGTCATAGCAATGTATCCAAGCTACATCTCTAGATGTCAAACACTTCTTAAATTTATCCTAATCCACATTCATTAACTTAAAATTCTTCTTGGAAAACTGCATGTTGTAATGCTTCAATTCAGGGAACAGCATTTTCGACACCCATTGTGTGTAGAGCTTGGATATGTTTAATTGCTCATAAAAAATCTTCTTAACTGATGAATAACTAATGCCTATAGTGTCTACAATCTGAAGTAATCTGAAGCAACACCACTCCTTGATTTTAGTTCACTTTACAGTGGCAACATTTTTTTCTGTTACTGATGCCAAGGATCAGTTAGACCTTGGTTCATATTTGAGGGACGCCCTATTATAGAAAAAGTCTGCAGCCCTTCTCTTCATTATGGCATATGAAGGCAAAAAAAGTGCCTGTTTCATATTTACTAATCAAAAGTAAATCTCTGAAAGTATATGGCATTCTAGAATTAGAATTCAATGATACTTGATTTTGGAGTTTTTGACATTCATGTAGACATGACTCCTAAAGCAGAAACATACACTGAGAAGAACATAATTGCAAGGAACTTGTAATTTATATATTTTAGCACACAAGAGAAAGAAAAAGAGAAATACAGATGGCAAAATTCGTATCAGTATATTGTATCATACTGGTAAGAATCAGTCTATTGAGATAATTTAGCCATTTGAAAAGGTCCTGTTCTTCCTATGTTTACATGCTTTTGCATATACAGTTTAAACATGTATTACAAATAAAATTTAAAGAAACATTATAATAGCATGAGGCCATAGTTAAATATCTTACCTGTGCACTCAGGTGTAAATATATGATTTAAATATAATTGAATAATGGAATGTGTGAAATATATTGCAGTTCTTCATGGCAAACTACATTTTTAATAATAATAGGAGCAGAACATAAACTTCTCCTTGTTGCTACACACCCTTGAACTTATAATATAATGTTTATCTATAAGAGAAACAGTTTGTACATAGGATGATATCTACTGTGGTATTCTCCAAGCCTGCCTAAGTGCCTTATTAACAGTCCAGCAGATGCTGATAGCAAACTAGTTGTTTGAGCTCAATGTTTGAACCTGAATGAATAATTAGAAGGTGTTCATGGAAATCAAGTGGTTATTCCCCTTTACAACACTGGATTAAGATTTACACCTTATTCACTTGTTGCACTGTTTTGCATAAAGGACAAATAGTTTTTTTAAGTAGTAAAATATTGACCACTTTGTTTTTTTGCATTGTCCATTGATGTTTATTGGCCACCATTTTTATTCAAGATGATGGAAAAAAAAAATTATAACATTCAGTTCTAGATAATACAAATGCATGTGTTATAAACTTCTCTCTCAGCAGGCACATTCTCCCTGTGACTATGTGGGATTTCCACTGGTTACTCACATATGTGTTAGATTAAATGGTGGCTCTAAATTCTCCCAGCAGGAACAGATAATGAATTGATGGATATACCCACACATATACTGTATGTATGTAGCCAATTCTTAGGCATGTTTAGTAATTCCAAAAAAGGATATGAATCAGCAACAGTAATTTTTAAAAATATTTCATGGTATTCCTGCCATTTTTATTGTCAAAACACTGAGTGAAAAACAGTTGGTTACATTATTCCTTTTTTAACTTACAGTAATCAATATAAAACATTAAATCATCATTCTGTTTTAGAAATGCAGGTATGCTCTTCAACAGAAATAAGCTGTAATTTAAGAAAAGATGATTACAGAAGTATGAAAATTTGTACAATTAAATGGAAGCCATACTCAAATCTGTAGAAATGTCGTTATGAAAAAATATCAGATCTTTAGAACTGACGCAAGCAGTATTTCAGATGGCTGAAAATCAATAGTACGGTAAGTTGAATAAAGTCATATACTAATGATTTTTAATGTTTTATGTCCAGTAGTGTTCTCCAGACATATCCTAAAAGAAAGATCATTCAGAACAATTAACTAATAATTTTAATAATTAAGGCAATAATTGATAAGGTCCTTGCATATACTGCAAGGGATGTTTCCCATTAAAGCTAACATTTTAACATTAAGCATACTGTTTGACATTGCTGGAACTGAGGAAAAGTGTTTGTGAACATTTCATAATTTCTTAAATTTCCTGAAAGAGATGTTTAATAACATCTATCCATTTAAAGTTTTATTAGTTAAGGGAGCTACAGCTAACCCTCGAGATAACATGCTCAAACTGCAAACCTGCCCCAGTGACAGCTACTGTACATGCGTGCTGACATTGTGACAGTCTGTTGACATCTATCAGCATGCCTGAAATGTAAGAAATAATTGGAGTGTTACATGAATATGGGCAGAACAGACACAACTTCACACAGAAAGTGCCCTTGATGTCAGTGGCATAAGAGCAATGAGCCAGCAATGCCATTTGCTACACACTTCATCCATCAGGAATTATTTCAAAATATTGTCTATAAGCACATTTATGTCAAATATGATTTTATTTTTATATTAACAATAAGTTCTATTTTTAATGCATTAGAGGAGAAAAATCTGAACTGGCTTAATACTTTTAAAGAATACGGCATAGACTGGAAATTGTTAGCCAGTAAATCACAGAAAGGAAATACTGTTACATTAACTTAGGAATTTAGAAGACAAGCATACTATTAAAAATTGAGAAATCCAGTTCTCCAATTGTGTTCTCCCAGAGATCAGTTCTGCTCTCTGCCTTCATTGAAAGTATGCACACCTGCTTATAACCAAATAGACAATAAACCAGTTAACAAATAAACTAATAAATCAGTAGACAACCTCTTTACTAGAATATAATGCCTGTTTCATGCTATTTATACATGGGAGTGTGCTTGCTGACCCCTCCTGCTCACTCAGCCACAAAACCCTATTGCTCTTTTTAACAGAACTTTAACAATTTTAGAGGGTCCCTGTATGTTAAAGGCACCATACAATGCATTAAGTGTCAAAAATGATTTTTGCCACTAGTGCATCAGTGGAAAAAGGTGCAATTACAAAAATGAGCTTATGCTAAATAAATCTCAGCCTTTGCACTGTTATAGTATTACAACATAGAGAATTTCTTTTTGGGGTCAAAAAGAGTATTAATGAAGAGAGAGCAGGATGACATATTAAGGGACTAGCCCTTAAATGGCAGGGTATCTGAGCGGTGTCTCTGAATGTTTGCATTAAGTTTAGGAGAGTTTATTTGGGGATCGGTTGCCATAGTGATGGTGGACTTCCTCCATTTGAAGGCACACAATCTCTGTATTGACTATCACCATCACCACAGCAACAATGGGGAGCCATACGCCAGCTTTTGAGAAGTGTATGATGCAGTCGAAATAGAGAATTTAACAAGGGTAACTAGGGGGATACTAAAGTTAAAGAAGAAAAGTAAGTCAAGGGAGAATGGGAAAACTCCATTCCCCACCTATTCCTACTGACACTTTTCTCTAAATAGCCACCTCAAATTTGAGTATATTTGCTTAAAATCAATCAAAGATCTTATATGAAAAAAATCACATCATCTGTTCTAAGCATAAGTAGGACTTCAGTGTTGAGTCAGGGAAACAAATTACTTTCAATGTTAAAGTGCCAATCATATCTTTAAATAGAAATATTTGCTGTGAGTTGATTTCCTTCTTATTGTTGTCCCTGTATTCCAGTCTGCGATGCAGGCAGGATTTAATTTACACTGTGTTTTATTTTTTGCTTGTATATAATATGTACTTTAGATTTGCTAATTAACATCTGCATGACAGAAATAAAGCAGTAGAGTGTCACAGAGGTTGTTTCTGTATCATTATGTCAACATAACTCAGCCTTTTAGAAAATAGTGGTGTGGGTCTGTGTATGAGAAAATATGAAATATTTCACAAATCAATGCCCCTTTTCTGTATTTATTTTGTAACACATTCAGGAATGTCAGTGTATGGGGCAACAAAAAATTACTATTGATGCAAAACTAGGAGAACATATTAACACATAGCAGCAGCTAATGCCTAGCCCTGACATTATCTGATATCCTTGGAAGAGAATACTACCCTAACCAACAACTCTTTGTATAGTGAAAAGCTTTGTATTCCTAAAAGCCATACTTGGGGTTTGTCATTAGTAGAGTCAGTTTGCTGCTTTGGATTCTGGGGAGTCATACACCTGCCTGTATTGATTGCATGTTTTTATTTTCTCAGATCATAATAATATAAGACAATTAGACCATTTAGCCCAGAGTAGCTAGTCAAAATGAATTCACTTATGAGAATTTGCAAAAAAATCACAAAGTTAGGATTTGAAGGTCTAGAGTCTATAAAACTAAACAACATTTCAAGTATCAATAATTTTTTTCTTTGAAGTAAAAAGTTTCTAATACTAGTGCACAATTTACCTTCAGCTAACTTCCATCTGTGCTCATTTGTTCTAGGGGAAGAATTAGAACTTTTTGTGTTTGAAGATCTCAAGCAACCTGCAGTCACAACATAAATTCTTTGTAAATACGGTTAATTGACTGTTATGTCAGAACAGAGAGGCAAGATGTTATGGGTACTGTGACTTCATTAACTACACACAAAGCCAGACACTCATAGCAGTCCTTATCGTAGTGTATTGGTGTATTGAAATGTGGATTAATAATTATATATTTCTGTTAAGGTTAGATTCTAGAGGTAAACAAAATAACATTAACTCTTTCAGGGCTGATGTCGACTTTTGTTGAAATTCAGGGGTAAAGGATGGCAATCGGCTGTAAACTGTGACAAAACTCTCCCTTACTTTTTAGTTCAACTCTCTTTACTTGAAGGAAAGTTACAGTATGTAGCTTTGTTGATTTGACCTCGATTCCCTGTGCCTGCATGAGTAATGAAGAGCAAACAGCCTCTAAAATGGCATCAGCACCTGCCAAGACTAAAGCAAATGTGCAAAGCAAAATACTCCATGGACATTTTACGTATTAGCACTGAATCACACTCTGACTTTTCCGACTCTGAGTTTGATGCAAGGCATTTGTAGATGGATATCGAAAATGAAAGTGAGGTACCAGCATCAACCCATTGGTCCCCTGCTGATCGTGATGCTCAACATGTTTGTGTAGCTGATACACTTACAGCAGCGTTCGCCTAGGAAGACAACCACTTATGATGATGAGAGGTACAAACCACATTGCGTTACACTGCGACTGCCACCGTCGCACACCTGCTGTGCGAAGACAGAGATTTAGCTGGCCCGCTGTGCATTCCTGCTGGCCATCAAGCAACCCCTGTGCAGCCACTGCTGTCCTAGATGCCAAACAGGCCCCAACAGCAGCCACAGCACGTAGCAACACGCGTTTTATGTTGATTTATGTGTGAAACCAATGCATCGTGTGCTTTTCAGAAAACTGAGATTTTTGGAAAAAAATATTCAGCCCTCAAAGAGTTAAGTAAACAGGAAATATGAATTACTACATAGTCATCTTATTATAACAAGTATACTGTATGTAATAATAATTATGGAAAAAATGTGTCAAGAAAAGTAGTGGTGCTACAAAGAGTTACAGCTAATAGTTAATTTATTCCAATACGCCTTTAAAAAACAAGATTTCTAAAGAATCAATTACAATAGTTATATGATTAGACAAAACACATTTGCCCAGAAAAAAACAATTACAATGGGCCACAGCATAATTTTATAATCTGAAAGACACTGCGTCTGACTAGGGTAATAAGTAACTTAAACAAGCAAGTAGTATAACTTAGATAGCTATGCATTATTAGTATAACATAAATGGAATAACTTTACAAATATTGTTTAAAACACATAAATGGAAGAACTTTGCAAACATTGTTTAAAACCAACAATAAACAATAAATTCATTACTGCTAAATTTCTAAACTATTACCTATAAAATCATCTGTATATTATACATAGTAATTTATAATTAATGACTACAAGTAATTATGACATAATGCAGAGCCTACACCACACTGCATTTGGTAAAAAATGAATCCAAGTATAATAATCCCAAACTGTCTGGTGCAAAGGAACAAATAGCAGTCCACAAGATGCAAATCTACTGACTTGCTGTATCTTCAGAGGACTGAATCTAACATGTCTGTGCTATTGAAAGATGAGTATTTTATGTGGATGTCTGCTGAAGTCTCAAAAGTTACATGGCATTTTTTTTCTTCTTTGAAGGAAAATGATGGGTTTCATACACCAGCCATTAGACCTCATTGTGTATCTCTGCCATATTGATCGATCTATCCATTTTAAATCTACTTTTTCAGTTTATGATCATGGATGCCTTATCCAGAAAGTATTGGGTGCTATTTAGGAACCAATCCTGATCCGGATGCCTGTCCATCATACAGTGCACTCACAAATAGAAACGCACCCCACAATAAGTCATACCAGAGCAATTTAAACTTACATTTATCCTAACCTGAATATCTTTTGGATGTGGTAGGAAAATTGAAGTGCCTGAAGAAAAACCCACATGGGCACAAGAAGAAAGAAGGAGCTGTGAATAAAGTAGCACTTGTAGCTGTCCTACCCCACCACCCCAAGTTTAATTTACATGGTTCACAATCAAATAATGTTATTTTACTTTAGTTTTTTAAC